>JALJCO010002156.1:0-49053 GCA_023101725.1 Atherinomorus stipes | reverse complement strand
ATGGAGATGTCCGTATATGAAATGATGATGGTAACCTTCATCTTTGTCCAGAGTTTGTACTTGAGTGAGAATAAATGTTTTGATTTGCCTGAAGCCTTCCATCGCCCGGTATGGTCAGCCTGGGGTTTTATCCAATCATAGTAGATAACAATCAGATTAGAAAAAATGTGTGATTAAACCAGCACTTTAAATGTGACTCTATTTTCCTGCCTCTACCTGGTCACACCCCCAAAATAAATTCAGTATATCTCCACAACTGCCAGGCTGTATAATCCTGGTCTCTAACGAAAGCTGAGACATGTGAGATTACTACAGAAGAGTCAGAATCCAGATATGTTGTACTGTGTCAAATCAATTCAGCTGGAACACAGTAGAAAATGTCAATGTTTTATCTCCTCTAAAGAAAACACATTACTTCCAGTTAAAACCAAAGAAGAAAAGCAGCCCAGATTATCCCAGGAAGGAGTAAAGTAGCTGGCCTACTAGGAATGAGTAAAGTAATCCTAAGAATGAGTGGAATAATCCTAGGAATCAGTAAAGTAATACAAGAATAGTGAGAAAAGTAATCCTAGGAATGAGCATAATAATGTGTGACGAGGAATTGTGCTGCAGTAGAAGGTAAAAGTGAAGCTGAGCAGAGGTGTTCGCGGAATCTTTTTCAATCGAGGTGTTACACATGTAAATGCCTCTCCTTGGCTTCTTGTGTGGGGGCTGCTGGTGAGGGAAGGGGTTATTGTAAAGGAGGAAGGACTTCTCATCTTCACACATATTCAAACTCGGCCATGTTGGTATATTGGTTGGCAACATAAACGACAGGTCTCTGCTTGCAGGGATTGGTTAGTCAGATAAATTGAGCAATCTGCTTTTACTTCATGAGCATGTCGACCCTTTCATTAAAATTTATGACGTTAAAAGTCTGTTCCGTAAGATATTTATGTCTTCATTATCTTCTCGCTGAGGGTCTTGAGGGAGCTACTTTGCATGATTCCTTTAGGATGTAGAGGAATTTTGGAGAATGGCTGAAGAACAAAATTATCCAAAGCTCACATGCAACACTGTATTATCATGTTTAGCAGCACATACTGTAAAATGAATAAAGAATCAAACAGATTGATGATTGACTTGGAGGAAATTTAGAGAATTGTCTGATTGACTCTGAGCTATGTACACATTTCTATTATTCATATCCCCATTAGCTTCCACAGCTGTGGTCGCTAATCTTCCTGGAGTCCACATAGAAATACATAAAACAATTTGCAGACATAAAATCATACATTCAAGCTTTAAAAAACCTCAAACAACACAAAAAATCAAGAGACACAATCTTTACAACACCAAAATTTTGGACAGACAACTTAACTTTCCAGTATCAAAGAGACCAATACAATTGAAAAAAGTATATTTTAAATTTTCAGTTTCTAAATTACGTATGCATTTACATAAGTTCATGAGTACAGCAAGCATAAGTTGTGGATTCCCTCTACATCTAAGTGATTTTATAAAATTATATTTTTGCCAGTGCATTTTACAATGGCTACGGAAAGTATTTAAGACCCTGCAAAACTATTTACTCTTTGTTTCATTGCAGCCATTTGCTAAAAAAAAAGTTACTTTATTTCTCATTAGTGTGCACTCAGTACCCATCTTGACAGAAAAAAACAGAGATTTAGAAATTTTTGGCAATTTATTAAAAAGAAAAACTGAGCTATCACATGGCCAAAGAATTCAGACCTTTTACTGTGACCCTCATATTTATCCTCACAGGCTGTCCATTTTCTTCTGATCCCCCTTGAGATGTTTCTACTTCTTCATTGGAGTCCAGGTGTGTGTTTTAAAACTGATTGGACTTGATTAGGGAAAGGCACACACCTGTCTATAGCCCAAAGGTTACAAAGAAATTTCTGCAGCATTAAGGTTTCTAAGAGCTCGGCGGCCTCCATAGTCATTAAATGGAAGAAGTTTGGGACGACCAGAACTCTTCCTAGACTTGGCCGTCAGCCAAACTGAACAATCATGGGAGAAGAGCCTTGGTGAGAGGGAGGTAAAGAAGAAGCCAAAGATCACTGTGGCTGAGCTCAGAGATGCAGTAGGGAGATGGAGAAAGTTCCACAAAGTCAACTATCACTGCAAACCTCCACCAGTCGGGACGTTATGTGTAGCCCCGCCGGGGAAGTCTCTCCTCAGTGCAAGGCTTATGAAAGCCGCATATAGAGTTTCCAAAAAACACATGAAGAGGACTCCCAGACTGTTGAGGAAATAAGATTACCTGGTCTGATGAGACCAAGATTGAACGTTTTGGAGTTAATTCTGAAAGCAGTATGTGTGGAGAAAACCAGGCACTGCTCATCACCTGCCCAATACCATCCCAACAGTGAAACATGGTGGTGGCAGCATCATGCTATGGGGATGTTAATCAGCTACAGGGACAGGACGACTGGTTGCAGTTGAAGGAAAGATGAATGTATGGCCTAGTAGAGATTCTGGAAGAAAAGCTCTGCCAGGTTCAGGATCTCAGACTGGGCCAAAGGTCCACCTTCCAACAAGACAATGACCCTCAGCACACAGCTGAAATAACAAAGGATTGGCTTCAGAACAAATCTGGACCATTCTGGACTGGCCCAGCCAGAGCTCTGACTTAAACCCAACTGAGCATCTCTGGAGAGACCTGAAAAAATGGCTGAACACCACAGTTGACCATCCAACCTGACAGAACTGGAGAGGATCTGCAAGAAGAACCAGAAGATCCCAAATTCAGGTGTGGAACACGTGTTGCATCATTCCCAAGGAGACTCACTTACCATGCAGCTCAAAAGGTACTTCTACTCAGTACAGAGCAAAGGGTCTGAATACCATGACCATGTGATATTTCAGATTTTTTTTTAAAAATAAATTTGCAAAAATGTCTACATTTCTAAGTTTTCTTGTCAAGAAGGGGTGCTGAGTGACAGTAATGAGAAATAAAATGAACTTTTTTTTTTTTTCGCAAATGGCTACGATGAAACAAAGAGTGAAAAGTTTAAAGGCATCTGAATAATTTCCGTACCCACATTTATGTTCGTTCGTAAGAAATTCCAGTGACTGAGGGTTCTGTTAATAACTGTCTTACTGTGCGTTCAGACCAAGGCGACAAAAGCGGCAAAGGCGCCGGAAGTTAATACATTTTCAGTCAGGAGTCAGGCGTCCTGGGCGTTAAGAGCGTCTGCCGCCCTCTGCCATCCTCGGCGACAAAGCGGCTAAAGCGTCCAAGCGCGGCACCAGATAAGAAGTTGAACTTGGGTTAACTGTAATTAGCTATGACGCGGTTCAGCGACAACAGGCGGCAGCCAATCAGGTGAGGTGTCCTACTATCGAGCAACCCCAAAGAACAACGCATGTGACTTTGGTTCCGACAACAACACACCCTTGTTCCTGCCGATGCCGAGAGGCTGATTACCTGTTCCGGTCCATCTCTGGTGATATTCTTCTTTTTTGGCTGCCGGGACTTAAAAGAAAAGAAAAAACCTCCTGGATATTTCAACCTCGAAGTCCCGCTGGAACCGTCTCTGTCCGGCTGCAGCTCCAGCTCCTGCCGGCTCCGAGGAAACATCAGCATTCAAACCGGAGAGAGGAACCAGGCGAAGCCGTCTTTCAGGTGTACAGCAGCAGCACATGGTGGTGTCATCCACATCCATGACGAGTCCAGATGATTTCTAAGGGTTTAACGCGCGTATTTATGGTCCTGGCAGACCATGTTAATGATAAAATAATGGGAATTAATGTCATATTATGACCGCCTCACCCCCTTTCCCCGTTCTTCCAAAACGTTTTCAATGTCTCCTGCTCCAGCTATTTTTCTTTCGAACACGCACATGCACGCACATGCGCTCCATCTGCTTAATTCGTCTCGGCTGCAGCATGGCCGTGTCTATGCTAGTCTTTTGTTTCGTGTCATACAGGACATCGTTTCTGTGCAGTGTTTAAATGCATTTCTGTGATAAACATATAAACTAAAAATATCTGAAGTGATTATCAACATGTGTTAAAACGCACCGGCTCTTCATAATTCATGGGTAAGTGACCAGGATGCACGCGCCGCTCTCCTCATATTGCGCACAGCTTGTGAATTTGTGTTGAGTTTATGTGCAGCGAGTTTAAATGTCAGTGTTGGGCAGCGTGGAGAAAATAATGTGAAGTTGTTCCACATTAAATGAAGCCGCTTCACCAAACTAGCAGAAGAACTGTGGATTAATTCTACCGGGCTGAACGGGCTGATGATGCGCGGAGATTCTTCCTTTTTTTTCTCCAAAGATCACAGAAACAGCAGCGCGCGCAGTGTTGACTCCGTCTTTTCTGCAAAGTTTGAAGCCATATTCTGAGTTTATTGTCATTACTGCTTTTTTTGTTTCAGCCATATTTTAGTGTATTTCAAAGTTATAAAAGTTTGATAATGCTGTGGTGGATAAATCACAACGCCAATTGTTTGTTTTCCCCAGAAAACAACTCAATCCGCTTGTGACTAAATAGAAAAAACATTATAATTTATGTTATTGGTCTGTGATTTTTCCCCCTGTATTTAATGACCACACAAACGTCCTGCAGCTCTGCTCTGCTTTAACTGAGGGGAACGTGAGCAACAGCAATGACACTGTCCAGAAGTCGCTGTGCGGCTCCTTTAAATGAGCAGTGCGATTTAACTTTGACGTCAGTCACGTGATGAGCGACTAAAGCGGCCAGAATATCTTCCCGCTTTGGTCGCTGTCCTGTTTGTCGCCCAGCCTCGGGCGTCTTTGCCGCTTTTGTCGCCTTTGGTCTGAACGTACAGTTACTCAGTTGATTTGTTTTGGGTTGCGGGAAATCCAAACAGCCAGAGTTTCACGGATTGCAATTTTTGTTGTGGGCAGCAAGCTGCTCTTCTCAGCTGCACTGCGGCCTGTAGAGTCTAGAGAAAGCCCCCAGTAACTAACAGAAAGCTAAATCTGAACTCACAGGACAATCGTACTCGTTCGTTGATTCATTCTTCTTAAATTATTGGTGAAATGAAGGAGTTTTGCTGCAGATAATGCCTTATAGAGAGGCTGCCCCATCTCTCCCATTATATGGATGTACATCGAAGGGTGACTCAATGTAATATCTTCCGAAGGAGTCAAAGTGATACAGAAACTTTTCCGGTGTGTGTAAATGCACGTATAAACTCCTAGAAATAAGGTGCAGGTTGAAAAACAAGAAAGTTATCTTTTAAGGTTCAAATTTAAGCAACCATGGTTAATAATAAATGGGTCAGTTTTCTCAGTTTTCTTACTGTTGCTGAATAGTTCTCTGAGAAATATCACTTCATCAAGCCTTTTCTCACATTCCACTAAACAAAATAAGCAAAAGTATGTGTGATTCATGCTTGATATTGTTTCAGATTGATATCAGTTTTGGCAAATATTGAAGGCGATGTTGGTATTGTAGCGGAATGTAGCGGAATTGTATGGGGACACCCTTATGAACATTACCCGACTCCTAATCTGATTCTCACACTGCAAAACCTTTAAACATCCAAATACATTGTGTCTGAGTGATTCAGCTTTGAATTATTCAGGGGTCCTGGAGAAGCTGAGTGGAATCACATGAAGCTCCTGCTATGAGAATCAGAAGGAAATATCCAGGCCTCCCTGCCGTGGAGCTGCACCTCTGCTCTGCTCTTTGTTCACCTGGCTGAGACGGCTTCCTGTCACGCTCTGCCTGCAGTGGAGTGGGAGATAATTAACTGGAATGATAATGGCCACAATTTGCTGTTTCGATTAGTGTCATTTTCATCATCATCATCATCGCAGTGTTTTTCGGCTGTGGCATGATGTTAATGGATGTGGTGATAGACGTGAGGACAGGTTGCCAGGTCTACTCATGACTATAGAGTTATTTAAAAGGTAGTTATGTTTCATTATATTTGCAGGTTGAAATGAAATACACTTTCCACATGTTTGTAGAACAGTAAATACTCTCATTGTGTTTCCTGTCAGTCACAAATTACACAGCTCATTTAATTATTCAATACCTCACTGAAGGTTTATATCTTAACTGGCAGTAAATAAAGACGCAAACTTGTTTCTTTGCATCCATTTTTAAGCAGCAGTTAGGAGCTTGTATGACGTTGTCATCTATATTCCTCTCTGTTTCTCAACCTTATATTGTTTTAAGGTACATTATGGATCAAGGGGTGTGAAGGCTTTGACTATAAATGGCTTAAAAACAAATGAAACAGTGTTTTTACAGAGGTTTCTACAAATGTTTGAATTTCTTCCCCCCCCTGAAGTTAAAGATGAGGTATTTCTGAGTTTCAGTGCAGATCTGTTCATCTCGCACTCGCTCAGTGGTGTCCAATCAAACAACTGGCCCATAGGTCAGTCTGCTGTGGATGAAACACAGAAATTCAATACGGTGGTTGGGGTGAGATTGCAGCAGTTCTGCAGCAGCCGTCCGAAGACGGAGCGGCAACCGTGAGCAGTGGCTGCAGATTAATTATTCAGGTGTGCCTTTGGCTTAATGTGAAGCATGATGAAAGTAGATTTCAGACGGAAAATGCATCAACGCCGTCTGCTCGCTGTGGGCTGAGGTCTGGCGGGACGTGAAAGCACAGTGCCCTCTGTTGGGCCTGACACCTCCGCCGGCCTCAGACTTCCACCAACCCATAACAGCATGTAGCTGTTATTTAATTACAATTCATCCTCCTAATAACATTCTGGGATACGTGCAAAGTGCCATCAGAAAAACTGAAGCAGCAGACTTTGTCAACATTAATTTTTGTGTCATCCTCAAAACTTTGCTGGAATACCCGGAGAGAAACCACGCATACACAAAGAGAGCACGCAAACTCCACACAGGAAGGCCGCTGTTGGAATTGTTCAAACCCCGAAAATCGAGATTGTGATTTTGCAAAAAAACAAATAAATAAAATTGTGATATATTTTTTTCCCATATTGCCCACCCCTACTATGAATGAATGAATGAATGAAATTTATTTATAAAGCACTTTTCATACAAGAGGAGCACAAAGTGCTTTACATATTAAAATCAGTCCGTCCAATACTAGTCCTTCACCTCTATGACTATCCAGAGAGAGAATTGGGAGTGAAAGCAAGAAGCTGAACCTAGCCTATCTGCTGATGTCACGCCAACATCAGGCTGACTCACCGGAGGATAGCGGGTCTGAACATCTGGGTACTTGTAGATGGGGTGCAGGCGAGCAAAAGCATCTACCCAAAGACATTGTACACTGTAAATAGCCTGGAACTCGGGACATTGACCATCAGCTTTCTGAGTTTACACTGCATTCCTTCAGTAAGTTTACCACGGCTTGTTGTCAGGTTTCACAAGATGTTTTGATCAGAAGTTGTAAAGATTTGGTTTTGAGGTACAGTGTGTAACAAAATCAAAGGTCAATGGCAGAAAAATGTGATATATAATTCAAAACTGTGTTTCCATTGATGTGTAATTGCTGCACTAGAATAACTGTTATATGTTTATTTTCTTCAAATGAGTCATTGATGTCTACTTGCTAGAGCTGCACATACATGGAGGCTGCCATATTTCTGCAGCCATTTTTACTACAGTGTCCCTGAATGGACAAAACAATGTGTGTGACGTGAGAACCCTCTGAACTTTAAAACTGCTGTTCCAGCTTTGTTTAATGGGAGTTAGAGCACAGTTTGGGATCAGTGATACCTTGAAAGACAATAAAAGTAGTTACCGATAGTACAGTCATAGCTATACCTGGATCCACTCACAGATGAAAATATCTTTATGTCTGGGAGAACAGTGGCCACTAATGGCCACCGTACATTCACGACAGTGCTTGGAAGATGAAGTCATTTGAAATAGAACATCTTCTCTTTCAAATACCCATCTTTACCACTAGATGTCAGTAATTCCTACATACTGTACCTTTAAGTTCTTTTCATGTGGCCATATCCAATACAATTGCTCCCTTCCTGTATGGAATAGCCATAAATCCAGGCTGTTGTCTGGCTCTAGGAGGAATCAAGATTTAAAAAAACATTGGCTCAGAAGCATATCATTAAAAATAGCAGCTGAAAGTCTCGGTGAGAGGGATGATAATACTCTGGTGCTGTCACTGTGAGCGACAGCTTTCACTTTGCATCAAGTATCTGATCCATCACTGGGGTAAGGAGGACTTTCCCCTGGAGTCCGTGTATCACCAGTCCTGTCCCGTCTCTCCCTGCATGTTGAAGCTCCAGCTGTCTGAACCGGACTTGCTTCTGGATAACCCTCAATGAACTAAAAGAAAACCTGAAAGCATTTATTCCTGCTCTGAAGTGCGGAGCTTACCGTGAAGGGGTAATTCGACCATGGCTGGAGGCCGGACACATGACTGGCCTCAGGGACGGGAGTGGCTGGTAATCAACTCCCCTGTTTAATCACTCACACGTTACCTCTACCCACTCCTGTTTTTTCTGCTGCTGCCTTAAAGTGACGAGTAAACCAATGAGACAATCTGCAAAATGGCTTTCATCACACAGATCTCACGCTCAATAAGCCAGCATATCATGTACCGCTTGGAACAATCTCCTGATTGAATTGCCTCTTCACCTCCTCTTTCCTCTTTCTGTTCCCTGTTTCTCTGACGACCAGCTGGGGAGCAAAGTAACTGGAGTGATGTGTTTTTGTGATGTTGTGAGCCCCAGGGCTTTTTCTCTGATGGGGAAGGGCGGCCATTTCTGGGCCCTAATGCCCGCCTTTTCACCAATGCCATGTCAACATAAATCTTCAAGACACTACATCACACCCTCATGCCCTTCACCACCCTCCTGAAGGCATGTACCATAGCTTTAAAGCTCCATATGCTACTGCTTACTTTATTTTAACCCTTAAACCTCCAGATCTCCCTGAGGTCCATCACTTCCATCACCATCAGTGTCTCAGAAGTGGTAGCGTATAACTCTGTGGGATATACTGTGATGGATTGTTTACCCTTAAGGTGATCTACTGAAGTTTTCCAGCATTTATATCCCATCCAGGAGGTTTACAATCCAGCCACTAAATGTAGTGTTTATTCAGAGACTCTATCTGGTAAATCATCAATGATCCATGATGACACCGTTATTTATCCCGTTTTCATCATATCACTATCACTCCTATGGCTGTGTCAAAATTCTGGGAAGGCTACGTCCTTCCCAGGCCGGATTTGAAGTAAGCTTACCGAAACTAATTAAAACTAAACCAAAACTAAGCATTTTCCAAAAAATAAAAACTAATAAAAACTAGCAAACCAGCAACAAAAAACTAACTAAAACTAACTGAATTGAGAAACAAAAAGTCAAAACTAAATAAAAACAAACTAATTAAAAATCCCAAACTTCTGTAACCTTGCAGCAGAGGTGTCTAAAGTTAATATTATCATCTTTTATTTGCCATGAAAAATAAAATTAAAGTAAGCATGAGACTCTTAAAATCTAGTAAACTTTACAGAATAAATTTGCCTGGATTTGATTTTTCTCTCTGGTGGAGTAATAAAAAAATGCAGCTGATGATTGTAAAACTGCTGTAACTCCTCTAAAACTCGCTGAACAATGATATTGGAGCTCCATTTTTCTTTGGTTTAGTTCCATCACAGTTGCTGACCAACGGCAGATATGCTGAGGAGGCTAGACCATCCAAATTTAACAGCTTGTCCACCTTATCCAGTCTAAGGAGACCGGGTAGGACGCATCCTTCAAAGGACGTAGCCCCTGAATTTGGACACACCCTGTGTTGCTAATAAACCTCTATTTACACCTGGAAATGATGATGAAACCACTTCCTGTCAAACTTTCCACCAATCAGAGTTTTGGTAACTCTGATTGGCATCCAACTGACCTCTAGTGTTAAAAATGGGTTAAAAGCAGAGCAGAATTTCCCAAATGGGATTAATAAAGTAAAAATTATTATTAATTATCATTATTGCAATTGTCTTTAAAATGTACATTTGAGCAATGCAGGCTTTGTTGTTACTTTCTTAAATTACAAATAAGGAAAAATATCTGAATATCATTTAATCTTTTCCATCCCTGCCTGCCTTTCAAACACTGCAGGTGTGTGTGAGACAGTTGCCTTAAATAACCCTGTTAGTGAGACATAATATACGCCACCCCTCTGAAAATTTCTTGGCTCCGGCACTGGGACTAGGGTCCATGGTGGGAGTCTAGGGTGGACCAGGGTCCATGCTGCGCGTCCAGGGTGGACCAGGGTCTGTGCTGAGGATCTAGGGTGGACCAGGGTCCGTGCTGGGAGTCTCGGGTGGACCAGGGTTCATGCTGAGTGTCCAGGGTGGACCAGGGTCCGTGCTGGGAGTCTAGGGTGGACCAGGGTCCGTGCTGGGAGTCTAGGGGTGGACCAGGGTCCATGCTGAGCGTCCAGGGTGGACCAGGGTCCATGCTGAGCGTCCAGGGTGGACCAGGGTCCATGCTGAGCGTCTAGGGTGGACTGGACCAGGGTCCGTGCTCATGTTTGACCCAATGGGATGCCATCGCGTTGGATTCGCATTGATGATGTCATCAGTGTGACAGTAATCAGGGAAAGTGAACAACAGCTTCGCCATCTGAACATGTCCATGATGTCTGGTGTCTCCCACAGTCCCCGAGACCTACCTCCTCTTCTCTGCGGATTAGAAGCTGACGGATGTCTCTGTCTTGTTGATGCGCCATGTTGATCAGATGCAGGCAGAGTTGTTTTGGAACTTAATATGAGATGTGACAGGTGCGATGTTACAACGTAGGCACGTACCACCCAACATCATCACGTGAATTTGCAGCTTAACCCAGGTCTGGCGCTCTTCTCAGCATGTCGATCAGAGTCGAGCCGTTTGAAGGCGACTTCTCCCTGCGATGCTTAGCGCGTCATGATGTGGGCCGATGCAGGTCAGTGAGCCTCCCACTGCCATTAAAAGCTGATTATACATGGGTTTAAGCTGATGTTTGGGCCAGTGGGAAAGTGTATAAATCACTTCCCTGATGATGCCGATCTCCGGGATAAGTTTTACCCGCTGGGACGGTTTTCTGTCTTCAATTCCATCTGCATCAGCTCCTTGAGCTGGTTGAAGGCGATGGCAGGTGTACAGATGGGATCTCATCTGTGGTGCCAAAAGCATTTCCTGAAAGCACATTTGTTGTTGCAGTGTAGCTGCATAGAAGCACAGTTTCTGGAACATAAGTGACAACCATATGCACTTCAAGCACACATCAAGTCTGTAAATCCTGTCCAATTCAGAACAGAGACATGGCTGTCAGCATTTTCCCACCGTGTGCAGCTCTGAAGACACATGAGGGATTGCTCAGCTCCTGCTTTAAAGCAGGGCTTCAGCACATCAGATGTACTCTGAGCAGTAAATACATGCAGCCACCGTCCAGCACCATTCTTCAAACTGACAAATTTATCCCCCACCTTTTCTACCCCATCTGAGCAGGATAAAAATATCTCACATTTGCAAGAACCGAGTTCACCAACAAAGGCGGGGCAGCTGGACCTGCAGCCAAGGCTGTGGTCTCTCCGGTTTGTGCATAAGTAAAGTGGAGCTGAATGTCAGCGAGTCTCTGGAGAGGGGAAAGAGAAGATCTTTGCTTTCCCTCATTGCTATTGTCATGACAACTGCTGCAATGGTTTCATCTGTGATTGATGTTTCAGTGCTTCCTCTCACCTCTCCTCTTGTCATGTCAGATACATTTCGTGCTCTCTGTATTCCTGAGAGGAGCACGTGATACATGTGGAGCACTTCTAACAGTCATCTACTGTATCATAGTACTACGTTGGATTTGTGATGATCTCCCTCTTTTCTGTTGGGTTTTCATGCATCATGCTGTCTCCACCCAACCTGCCCCCTACAAGTTTAGATCATGCATCTTCTAGAAGGCTGCACAGCTTCTGCAGCTGCACTGTACAGCATGTAGCACCGAAAATCTGTCAGTCCAACTCAAAGACTGAAAAAAAGCATGGACGTAGTATCCGGTCACATCTGAAGTAAAGCCACGTACTGGGGTATTTCATCTACCTAACTGCTGGGTTATGAAATGTGTAACTCATTTTGGGTTACTATCTAGGTTATTTTTGTGAGCCCATGTATCGGGTTAAACTCTAAAAAAATACTGGGTTGCTTTTTAAATCAAACCGTTGGGTTTGGTATCTTTCTGTTAGAGGGGGCGGAGCTATTTTCAAAACTCAATGTAGCTGGCCTTAAAGGGCTCATGGGAAATACAAATGCAGCAGGAATTTAACCTTTTATGGTTGTTATCATATACTTTTGAAATAGGTGTTTTACTGTCTTAATTATGTTCACATTTAGCCAAAGCTTTTGAAAAATTCTGTTCAGTTTGAATATTAAAGTTGGCACCATGAATGTGAAGGTCAGAACAGGGAAATAATATCACCAACATTAACGACTTGTTGGTGTCTGTCAGCATTGTTGCCAACTTAGCAATGTTGTTGCTATATTTAGCAACTTTTTAGACCTCTCTAGCGACATATTTTCAAAAAAGCGCCTAGCGACAAATCTAGGGACTTTCTCTGGTGTTGATGGAGACAGATAAAGTTTATATCACTCTCTGCCCGTTCATCGGGTGCAGCCTGCCGTCAGCCCCTCCCTCCCCTTTTCCCAGCACTCACTCACTGCTCATGTTGTCCTGGTGCAGCAGCAGCGCTTCCCAGATGCTGTGAGATGATCAATCCTCCTCATAGATAACAATTGAGCCGCGCAGGTGCAAGAAGATACTTTCTATTTTCCTGGACTAAGCATGATAAAGTGCATTTTGAATTTCCTATGGCTTTATTTTACTTTATTGCTGCCCTAAAATCCATTGACAAATATGTTAGCAATCCTAATTCGGCCATTACAGCCTAATGTAACAGTTGCTACTTATTTCCCATGATGCTTTGTGGCACACCTGGGTCTTCTTTGCACCGTGTCTCAAATGCTTATGTCACCTCTTCCGTACCCTTGTAAATCGGCAACTTAGCGTGTCAAACGATAATTATACTGGGGGCCATTATATGATACTGCACATTTGCAACAGTGATTGGCTGTCCCCATGATGTCTTTAGTGACTTTTAGCAACTTTTGGGCCAGCCAATAGCGACATCTCTTCCTGAAAAGTTGGCAATGGTGTCCGTCAGAGATAAAATTAGTTTTAGCCACTGACTACTAAGGTGCAAATAGAAAGAGACAGCACAGCTCCAGACCATCTGGTGGCGCTAGTGGTCACTACCTACTCACGAGTCTGTCCCTTAAAACCAAAGACAACGTCAATGGAGAGTTGAAGAATATGAGCAAAGGAGAGAAGAATGCGAGCTTATGCAATTGTGCCACGTCTATCGGTGTGTTCAGACCAAGCGCGATTTGGGCGTCAAGGGCGTCAGGTTTACATGCAAAGTCAATGGCCGACGCGCGTCGAGGAGGCGTCGAAAAACCTGCGGCGCGTTTCGCGCGGCGCGTCGAGGCGCGTTACGCGTGTTTCGCGCGTCGAGTTTTGAGATTTTGAGCGTTTGGGCGTCAGACACCGGAGTGGGAAAATCTGAACTTTGGCGTCTTGACGCGGGGCGTCGACCAATCAGAGCGAGTCATGACGCAGACACACTTTTTCTGACAGGAGAGGAAACACCCAGAAAAACCAGGGGAATCTCCTCTCTATCTGAACACAGAGGAGGATAAACTGTGATCTGTGTCCGGTCCCGGTTTCTGAACGGTGGTTTAATGATCTGCTCTCCTGATGGGATGTACTGGGCTGATAATGCTGCCCCGCATCGGGACAGCGGGACGTTAAACTGGGCCGGATCAGACGGCTGAAAGTGCCGCTCGCCAGCGGCTCCTGGAGTAAATGATGAAAATCATCACTGTCAGAACACCTGGAATCATTTTGTGGACCGGACACTGAGCAGAGATGTCCGACGACGACGTTCCCTGCTTTATTTATCACATAAAGCCGAGCCGCTCTCTCTCCTGCACCTGCCATGGTGCAGACAGAGCAAAAAGAAAAAAGAGAAAGGAGAGGCTCCTCCCACGGCGCGGCGAGCGCTGCTTGGCTGGGCATCTCTCGCCGCGCGTCAGGGCGTCAAGACGCTGGAAATCAAGCGTCTGACTTTTTAGTGACCAAGCGTCCAACTTTGGGCGTCAGGCGCGATTTTGACGCCCAAATCGCGCTTGGTCTGAACACACCGTATACGTCACCACCCCTCCCCACCCTCGCGTCAAGCGTTCTGGACTTTGCAAACATGCAGACGGCCTCTTCCAACCGTTCCATTCTGACAAATTTTACAGACTTTTGACGCAGCCACATGGCACAAAAAATACAGATCTAATCCCTTTTCTGGACTTGAGAAGGTACTAATCGTGATAAAAGTGTCCATGTGACCCTATCCAAAATGCACAACCCATTTTGTTGAGTCAAATTAACTACTGCTAGGTTGGTGCTATACTGACCCAGCAGTTGGCTAAAAAAATAACTCAAATTGGGTTGTTTTTTTAACCCAGTAGTTTTTAGTGTGCGATTGGGCATGGCCATTTTGCCGTGCCACATGTGTCGACACTCCAGAAAATACTGAAATGGGCAAAGGCAAGGACCTTCGGAGGGCAAATGATTGACAGCCAAGCTAATACTAACCTAGCTAATCCCAAGTGAACAGGAATGAACGAAGATAGGTGGTTTAGAAGTAAGACACACTCGGACTTGCTGTTAACCAGCTAAAAACCACCGTTGTGCAACTCTGCTACAGGCTGAGGCCTTCCTGGGAGCAAATGGGGAGCTAACTATGAGAGCTAATTATTAGACACGCCCCTAATTATGTGTAATTTCAAAATTAAATACCATCTAAACATATGAGTTGTAAAAAAATTCACCCCCTCGCAGTTGACATGAAGGTAAACTTGACCTATTAAACCTAAAATGATTTTTGAACCAGACTGTAAACATGTTTATTTCGGCTGTGAAGTTGTTCTTTTTAACCTGGGAGTCTACAGGGATTTGCTCTGTTTTGGAGCCAGCCAGGAGAACGAACTATAATTATTCAACTTAATTTCTAGCAGCCAAAGATCAAAAAGTGAGCAGAAAGTTCTATGTGTGTCTGAAAAGAAGAAAAATAATGGCCCTCTATAGCTGGAATAAAGCCAAGATGCACAGTTGCACCAAGAAGCATGCGAGGATGGTAGGTAAATGGTAGCAGCTTTTACAGGCTGGTTTATAGTTAAATAAATCACAGTAAAAAATGGCCCGGCAGCTATTAAGGCTTGACTGGAGAAAGTGTTTAACCTGCCGTATAATCTCATTCATAAATCAGCATCGTGTTTCTGTTAAATCCTCTTAATCTCATCCATGTAATGTGTTAAAGCTCCGACTAGGCAGGAAACAATGCTGCACACTGACCGCATCCATTTAACCTGAATTCATCAGAGTATAAAAGCTAGAGTCAGAGTAGATAGAGTTTAAATGTATTTATTTATGTTTTGGTCTCATTCACACGCCATCAGAGACCGTGTTGATTTGCAAACAGAGTGTGTGGACTAAGCGTTGGTTATCTGACTGTAAAAGGGGCCGGAGCCACACATGCAACGCATCGCTGTGATACTGGAGTGAGAGGGGAGAAGGGATTGGTCCGCTGGTTTCTATGGAAACCACTGAGGGCAGGTCCACAGAGAAGAAAGCTTCAGGGAATCTTTTCTGTGCTTCTTAGGCAGAGCTGATGAGTCCTCCTCCATGGGAGGTTTGGGTTTTATTCCCTTTTCTTCCAGATGGAGCCTCTGCAGAGTGAATGCATACTGATGTCCGTATCTCACATCTGAGACATCTGCACCTCATCCCAGCTCCATTTCATGTATGAAATATATTTCTGTGGCTGGCAGACATGAAAACATTGTTATTCACCTGAGTAAATATTTCTTCATGCTGCACTTACTGAACGTCTCTATTGATGGTAATGTTAGTATTTCAGTTGGTGCTTTGATCCATAGTGAAATGCTCCGTGAGTTTGATGAATTACAGTGAAACTGCACATGAATTTTTCCTGATCCAGAAGAAGAGACGGCCTGAGTTTGCTCTTGCCACAAAGCTGATGTAGACTTTTACAGTAGGAAGCATTACTGGCATGGAGCTACATCTCAGACTGTCCAGGCTTCAGTTTGCACGTTAAATGTTTCACATCTAGAACTTTAGACTCACTTGTTGATCTTTGGCTGCTCCTGATTGGACATCACCATCAATTGAAGCTCACTGATTGGTGGGAAGTTTGACAGGAAGTGTCTACATCATCATTTCCAGGTCTAAATAGAGGTCTCTTGGCAACATAGTACTGATAGTGATCTTTTTATGATGAAAATGGCATAAACAATGGTGTTATCATGGATCATTGTGGATTTACCAGATAGATTAATCTGGTGAAAAGCTGCCAGTAAATGCCAGCCGCCCACCATTGGGTGACATTTTTGTTCATGTGTAATTAGACCTGATGATAATCTGATTTTTTTTCTTACCAATATTGAGGAAATCCAATTACTCCAACGTGAGGCTTCAGGGCTGTACAGTGCGAGCATTTTACTCGCATATGTGCCTAAAAATGGATTGGTGTGAGTCGAAGAAAAAAATAGGAGCATGTGTGCGAGTACAGATTTCAACCCTATTTGCATTTTGCTCCTAAAATAAGTCAGGATTGATTTAAATTGGAAGAGAAACCGCCAACCAAACTATTTATTAATTTGACAGTTGAAAAATACATGAAAAATATGAGCATATAAGAGAAAAACATAGCAACGTTTTATGTTTTTATGGTCAGGATGTCGCCATGTGGCATTGAACCCAGCTACACAATAACTTACAAGCTGTAACACAATTTAGAAGATGGACATAATGAAAGGCGAAGCTGAAAGACCAGTCCAGCATCCAGCTCCTGTTGCAGATGCTTTCCAGTCTGTAAGCCGCGTGACTAGAGGATGAAGCCGGTATTGGTCTGGTATTGGTTTGGGGGTGGAGCGGGCTGCACCTGTGGGAGTGGCTGCTGTTCGGCGCTGCTGGAGGCTGTCTGCTGTCAGGAGGTCGACATGGACCAGGTCATGCGTGGAGAAGTTTGCATAAACATTTGGATAACTGTACTGGGAGGTGGACGTTTTGGAGGCAGCATGCCGTCTCTGAACGAGATCCAAGCAGAGACACTGGAGCGTAAACAGCAGGTCGGCTAAATGTCAGTCAAGCTAACATTAGTAATTGCCGGTGATTTAATATGAAATAAAATAAGTGGTTTAGCGAGACAGGGATATGATGGGAAAGATGCAAAGCATCCAGGCTGCAGGATGATGAGGGAGAGTGCGATGTTTGGTATAACCGGACCCGCCGCTGAAAACGGGGAGTACCGGTTAGTTTATGACGGTCATTTCAGATCGACCTGCTGCAGAGCTGTTCTGTTCATCATCAGGCTGTGGGGAGGAGATTTATGAGTGTTGCCTATTGAGGTGTTTCTAATAAGAGGTTTAAAGAGGAACGGAGTTGGAGAATTACGCACTGACGTTCGTAGGACTCTCATTCAGGATCCCAGCGCCAACCAAACCGGTGACGCCAAAGCTTAGTACTGCAAGTGTCTTTGTGGGCTTTAAATAATGATAATAACAATAATAATAATGATAATAATGATAATAATGATATTAATATATCTGGGAGATTTTCTGATTGAAGGCAATGTTTGGTTACAGCCACAATCTAAACCATTAGACATCTCTGTTACATCGTTAGCATGGCTAGTGCAGCTTTTCTTCCAGCTAGTGAAACCAGTAATGAGTCTCTGGGTTTTTATGAGAACCTTTGCAGTCATGAGAACAGATATGGCGGGTTACAACACGGTAACTTCTCACCATATTGCTGTTTAGCAAAGATTAAATGAAGAGGTTACCTGCTGCTGACAGTTAAGTATCTGCAGAAGAATAATCAGGGAACAGGTGTTATCCCCCCTACAGTCACAGATTTTCATGGGTCACAGGTTTTGCTGTAACACTGGTTTGGTGCCCATTTTTAACAACAATGCATTGCGACCCTGGAGGGGATGCAATGTAAAATCAACATCCATACCAAAGCCCACCTGACCCAGCCCGACCCCACCCAGACCAGGTCCTGCTGTGGACCACTGGATGGACTCAGCCAGGCGTGCCAGGTGACTGCACAACAAAAAACTGTGGGACCAGGAAGTTCTCTGTATTTAAAACTCTGTTTCTCAGTGTAATGCATCATTGGGCCTGTTGCCTGGGCTTATGTTAATTATTATTATTATTATTATTATTATTATTATTATTATTATTATTATTATTATTATTATTATTATCAATAATAATAATATTTTTAAATGTCCTATTTAAAGGAGTGATCACATAGCAGTAAAAACGAGTTCATGTAGTTGACATTACTGCATATGTAATTACTCCAAAGAAAAAAACATCACTTTTTACAGGGGGGGATTGTTTTGGCACGCTAGACCTCCCTTCCTCAATAGAAGACTTGGGTGCAGTAATGATATGCAGCTTTACCCGAAGACCAATTTGACTTCATTTGATTGGCTACACCTTATTTGGCTATAACCTTATTTAGAGAAAGTAGGTCAAGCTGCCCTAGCGGTCGAAGTTTGCTAAAGGCTATCTGTTAGCAGCATGTTAATTTCAGACAGTAAGCTATGTTTGATGGATTTCCCCAACTTCTGCATGGCGGACACCTGCTCTGTGTCCTAGTCTATTCCTCAAGAGCTGCTGTCATGCAACTGTTAGAGGCATTTCTTGCTCAACGTGATCTGAATTATTTCATGCGCTGTCATTCAGTTTTGCAGACGTAATGAGCCAAGTTGCATGACAGCAGCTCTTGAGGAACAGACTAGGACACAGAGCAGGTGTCCATCGTGCAGAAGTTGGGGAGATTGATTCCAGGTTTCTCCAAGCAACATACAGCCAAAAAACCTAAAAGGATTTAGGCTCCGTCAATATGAGAAAAACTGTGGATCGCATGTATAAACTGAGTGGATGTTAAAAACGTAATATAGTCCGCATTTTTTGCAAAAACGACCTAATATGGGTGTGATTTTTTTAGAGGACTTGTTGATTTTACATTGCACAGTTTTATGTGTCATCAGCACATAATTTGACGCAGAAAAATTCGTGTCTGGGGACACGAAAAGCATCCCCATTGACTTAAAGGGATATTGTGTAAGTTCTCCTGTGTTTTATTCACAAAAACTGATTATTTGGTTCAAAAGTGTTTTTTCATTAATCAGTAATCACTCCCATCAACAAACTGAAGTGCTCCTCTAAGTTCTAAATTTGCCGTCCGTATCATTCATTTACACATCGAGCGGGGCGGCTCGGTGGAGGCTGCCATGTCGTATCGCCATGTTTTTATGTTCAGGAGAAGCGTGACAGCAGGAAAACACAGAAACTGACCGGACACACCGGAGTTTTCAGCTCAGGTCGAGGTAATGCCTTTGAAAAGTCACCGCGCTGCAGTGGGGAGAAACCAGCGCCTCACTGATGCTGGGTTCACGTGCAGTCGGGCAGACGGCCGTTGGTAACAAACCAGACGTCATTTTAATCAATGAAGCCGAGCGAAAGACGGTAAAACATGGGTCAGGGAAAACAATACGACATCGCCATGACAACAAATCAGATGTGGACTGATGTTACTGTAACTGACGGACCACATCTTCACATAGAGGCCGGTGATAACTTTACATGCATCGGCTGTCGTCGGTCTGCCTGGTTTCACGCGAATGCAGCATGAAAAGTACGAGGGAGCTGCTCGCGACTACACAGTGTCCCTTTAACATTGTGCAGCTTTACGTGTCAATGACACATAATTTGAAGCAGTTACGTGTCGGGGACACGTATATGAGTAAAACTGTTCGTGCTCATGTCACGTGTTTTTGTGAGATCAGGTTGAAACTTTAATGGTGGTAAGTGAATGAGAAGATCACGGACATTTCTTTCATGAAAATTGCTGCTGTCTGTCCACTATTGTCTGTGTGTTCGTTTTGGGGAGGAATACCGAACATTTTTCGGTGGATTTTAAGAGCGAACAGCTGCACAGCTAGAAGCAGCGAGCAGCCATGTTTGTGTACAATGAGACGTTCATGGGCAGTGGTGGGGGGAGACAAACCATTGTTGTTGGGGGATATAATAGCAGCGATGTAGAAATAATATGAATGTCTTTGAGAAATACAGATAACATACCTATAGGTTATCATTTCCTTAGATGACTGTCTAGCGTTGTAAGTCCAGATATTCACGCTGATTTCCAC
Organism: Atherinomorus stipes; assembly: GCA_023101725.1. Lineage (NCBI taxonomy): Eukaryota > Metazoa > Chordata > Actinopteri > Atheriniformes > Atherinidae > Atherinomorus > Atherinomorus stipes. The sequence continues at coordinate 28,797 of JALJCO010002156.1, read as the reverse complement.
GTTGGTAGATACTGGGGGTGTAATGATACATTGATATAGAATGATGTATCAATCGTAAATCGATCCAAAAACCCAACATCGTCTAAAAATCTATATCAAACCCACTTTTATCATGAAAATGGCTTTGTTTTGAAGGTCCTCTGACACAACCTTTTTCACAACAAAATCCATGTTTATAGCTGTGCAGTGAATAGATGTGACACAGCGAGATTGTACTGCAAACTTTTATGCTGCGTCCCAAATCGCATACTTGCATACTCAATACTCAAAATTTTGAGTATACTTCATCTAAATGGAAAAACAGTATGCATAGTATGTGAGAATTGAGTATGCAAAAGTACCCGGATGATGTACTCAAACCCGTCAAGATTCTGAGTACGCGACTGTGGACACTCACCAGCGCCCTCACCAGTGGAAAGATGGCGGATAGCGGTTCCTTGAACGAGTCTACAGTGAACACGGCGGCTCTTTACAGATGTAAGTTTGTTGTTTTTGTTAAATGCCTTTTACCATGAAAAACCACCAACTGTGGTCATTTTCAGCATGTATTTGTGGTGTACCGATGTTTATTTTAAACGCGAACGGTTTCGCAAATGCTATTGCTAGTTAGCTATTAGCTGCCGGGTTACGAAGCATTACCCACAATAACCGGCGGATAAAAATAACCGGTGTCGGTACACGATCGCCATGGACTAGAGAGCCAATAGTACACTGTTATAATAGTATTGTTCCGTCCAAATTATTGAAGTATTTTAACTTTGGTAGCGCACCGTGGTGCTTTCGCTGTCGGTCGGTCAGCTGCACTCATATCAACAAAAGATTGAATTTCCCCGTTAAATGTTGATATTGTGGTAAATGGGCTGAGTTTTCGCCTTCACTGCTGGGGGGGCTGGTATTAGAGCCAGCCTCAGATGGGTAGATGGTTTGTCACAGCCAGCATTAGCTATGAAGGTTTATCTGTAGCGTTATTTGTTCACTTATTATGATTTCTGTAACGTATGTTTTGCTCTTTCTAGGGTCAGACGAGGATACCAGGAGCCTCATTGCCTGGAGGGGCAAAAACGGCAGCCTGTTCACTGGCAGGCGTAATGCTGCCACCAATGGTTATGAGTAAGTAAATTATTAAGATCTAATCGGTATAATGGGCTCTGTGCACAGCTCCACTACTTCCTTAACTTAAGGTAGCTCCTTTGCTTTCTGTCTTTCATTACTGGATGAATCAGTTTAGACACATCTTTATCAGTTCGTCCAGTAGTGAAAGACAAGAAACAAAGAAGCTACCTACAGGAAGTAGTGGAGTCGTGCATAGAGCCCATTGCTACAAACTGTATGACACATTTTCTAAAAAACTATAATTAAAAAACAAAACCCTGCCAGGGTGTTCATTACAGAGAAGGGCCTGGAAGGGAGGGTGACCCCAGCCTTCGTTAAAAAAAAGTGGGAAAATCTCAAACAGAAATATAAGGTTGGTTTACTGTAGCCTGTTGAATAGGTAGATAATTTATGGTGTGTCTTTGTAATGATCATTATTATAAAATTCTAATTTCTTTCCTGCATTTTGCTGTCTTTCCTGAACAGGACCTCAAGTGCCCAAAAACTGGGGTCAGCACAGAGGGGGTGAAACCACTGCCGCATCCTGGAAGTGGTATTCACTTATGGATGAGGCAATTGGGGGCAGGCCGTCTATCACACCGCCTGTCCTCATTGCCTCACTACCCCAGGATGCGGTGGTGGTCTCACCCCCCTCTGAGGTCAGCCCAGAAATCCCCACATCAACCCCCAAAAGGAGGCGGGTTGATATTCAGGCAGGCCTTGAGGGAGCTGAAGGAGAAGGAGGGTTCAGCTTGAGGAGGAGGCTAGAGAGAGGGAGGCGAGGAGAGAGGCCATGGAGGAGAAGAGAAGGCAGGAGGACTTGGAGAGAGAGGAAAGGAGAAGAGTGGAAGATCTGGAGAGGGAAGAAAGGAGACACAGGGAGGCGGTAGAGAGGGAGGAGAGGATGTGGAGGGAGATGAGAGAGAGGGATGAAAGGAGGGATAGAGAAATGGCTGCAAGGGAGGAAAGATTTTTAACTTTGTTAGAAAATATCTTTAAAAAATAAGCATGTTTTTTTTCTAAATTTGTTGGTGTTTTTTATTTGTATATAGTTCAGAAGTTGTTACTGTTGTTTTTCTGTTTGCTGCTTCTTCACTGTTTTTGATAAGTGTTCTTGTGTATTTTGAAGGGAGTTATTTATTATTATTATTATTATTATTAAAAGTTCAGACATGGAATAGGAAGTGTAATTATATTCATGACGCAGATTGAAAACTGAATTCATAACAACACTGTAATAGGTAACGACAGGACATTTAAATACAACTACACAAAAATAATAGAAATATAGATCAATGCATTCAGAAGAATTATTAACATTTTTTTGATCTATATATACTAACTACTTACATAATTTTGGCTACGTTTACTATTTATTTACATTACATTAATAATACTGCTAGATCACATTCTATTTACATTCGATTATTTACAATTGACCACAATGCACGCCATCCTGTCCCTTCCTCTCTCCACAGATGGCCCCTAGCGCTGGCTCTGTCGCCTTGCTGCGTCCTCCTCAACATCTGCCTCTGTTCCAGCAGTCCCCGTTGCTGAGGCAAATGTTGTGGAGGACGACACAGCAGGCGATGACCTCAGGCACAAAGGTCACGTCCACCTCCAGCGCCTTAAGAAAATGACCTCCATCGCGTCTTCAAGATGCCAAACGCCGCTCCACCACACATCTTGCTCTCGACAGGGGCCATTGAAACGGACCTGAAGCTGGCCCGGAGAGGCTGCCGATAGGGGGTGATGAGGGCCAAGGCTGCCTGAGACAGGGGTAGCCGCCATCACCGATGATGCAGAAGCCTGCGGAGGGTATTTTTGCTGCAGGTAAATGGGGCTGTGCTTCAGCACCCTGGCACATTGCTGACCCGGGAAGCCCACAAAAATGTCAATGAACTTGGCTTTGTGGTCACACACAGCCTCAACTGAATAGAATGAAATAGTTTCCTATTCAGGTAACAGGCTGCATCTGGGATGGGGGCTTCAGTCTGACATGGCAGCCATCAATACTGCCAACAACCTTGTTAAAGGCTGCTGACCCAGCCAACCTCGCAAAACCGGCACCCAGGTGAGGAAGGTCCTCCACTGATGGAAGGCGGACAACCAGCGGGAGGAGCGCAACCACCTTCTTGCTTGTTTTGTGCACTGTGCGGTGCACAGTGCTCCGGGGAATGTTGAAGGCTCGTGCCACAACACGAAGGAGGTCCCGCTGGCCAACCAGAATAAAAAGACCAGAGCCTCAATGGTTGGCCCCCAGCCGTGGTCTTTTTGGGTCCCAAGGACGTCCATCAGACCCCTGAAAGACTCCCTGGTGAGGCGGAAGTCGATGCGGAGGTCACTTTCTCCATCAAAATACATTGCCAGGAGGGGCACTGTGGCATTTATCTGGCAGTACATTGGAGGCTGGGGGAAAAAGGGAAAATGTCTAAATAAAACTGTTATTTTATATTAATATGGTGGTTTTTTTAATATTTTCTTGCTTCTTTTGCATTAATTTTTAAAGTAGTGTCCTCACAATGACATGCAACACTGATTTTCAAGAACAATGATGTAATATAATTACCTTTTAGTCAATTATGTATTACACTCATACTTTTGTGTTTTTTATATTAAGTATTTCTACATACTTGTAATTATCTTACGTTTACACAAGTATGAAAGTTAAAATTACGCAGTGTTTTACAAGTAGGTCACACAAATTACTATAGGCTACAGACCTCGCAGCTCAGCCAGTAGCAGAGACACAATTTCCGCGCCGGTCGGCGAAGGCTTCCCTAAGGTGTCATGTGTGTGATAAATGACCAAAACAATTAACTTTAAAAACACAAAAATGGCGGCAGTAGTGGCGGCAGTGCGCTGTGGTTGCGACGGTTGAAAAATCTCCGTAGAGAAGAAGTCGACCGGTGCCGGCCTTTCATTTCCGGTGAGTCGCCACACGGGAGTATGCGATTTGGGACAGCACTCGTACTTAAAGTCACGCTAAGCCACTAGACATAGTATGGTTAGTGTACTCAATTTAGATTTTAAGTATAGAGATGCAAGATCGTGGACGCAGCATACAGTTATGTTAAAAAACAATAACTTTATTTGTTTTTTACTTGTAACATTTTTTTTACATTGTTTTATATCGATCGATGGATCCTAAATCAAACCGTATCAAAATCGTATCGTGACTGAATTTGATATATCAGCAGACATTGAATCGCTTACTCACTGTACTGATATAATATTGTATCGTGATGAAACCAATAATTTACACCCCTAGCAGATATCAGGTAATTAGGACTGTACCCTAAGCAATGGCGGCGCTACAAGATGGCGCAACACACAAAACATCAGATCAGTTTATAGAGACTCTGAGTGAACACCACATTTAGTGGCTGGACTGTAAACCTACTGGACGGGAGAGAAATGCTGGAAAACTTATGTAGATCATCTAAAGAGTAAACTCTCCATCACAATTAACCCCACAGAGTTACACACTGCAGTTCCTGACACTGATCGTGACTAAAGACTCGAGGAGATCTGGAGGAGTAATTAGGCACATTTATGCTCCCTTACGTACGTAAATGGTGATGTCCGTTTCATGCGTCGCCCTGCGTGACTGCCTTCATACCTCTATGCGTGTTCTTCGTTTCCATGATTAATAAATCAGTTTGTCCGCTAGGCGGCAGTGCTGCCTGTCCCTTTGCCCTGGTGATGTGATGTCGTAGATATGAGTGTATTTTCGAACACACTCACACAGCCTCTCCTCAGAAGCTCCATCCATGTCTACAGATGTTCTCTACAGTATTTGTTTGGAGTCTTTTTTTCTCAGGTGCTTTTATTGGGCTGTTTGGCCCCGGCGCTTTTTGTGTTGTTTTTGTTCCGGTTCCTGTTTTTCTTATCTGGTTTGTTCCTACATATCAGCTACACAGCTCGACACTGTTTCTGGTGGTATTGCTCCATCTTTGAGTGACGGACCAACAAGCCCCCTGAAAACACACTAAATTACGTACTTAACTGACACAGATGATGGACGAAACTGTCCGTCTGTGTATCCATCTCCTGCGTCGAACATAAATGGGCCTTTAAGGGTTTACTGGTTTCTGTGGGGCTCTTCATCGCCAAATTGAGGACTGATGTTTTTGAGAGTAAATTAAAAATCATGACATTCTGTATTTGTGGGGATAGATATTCAGGTTTTTATTCGGTTTTCCTTTTGTGGCTATATATATTCGTTATTTATAGTTAAATATGAGCTATTTTTCTTTTAATAAGAGCAGTTTATATTTATATTACTCTGTTTCACTTGTAAATGTAATTTTTTCACCACAGGTACAAAACAAACAATTATGAGCCAGTCGTCATTCATTTGGACAAAACCTTGAATGTTAATGGACAGAGTTGTATTCATTCATTCGTTTCCTGCCAACTTTCTGCCTGAAATTTGCTAGAATAAATTGGAGAAAGGAAAAAGTGTCCTTGCAGTAGAGCTGCTATTTGTCCATAAAGCGAGCAGCCACCTTTATCATCATGCAGAACCGTATTTAATCCTCTGCTCTGACCCTGTCTGCCAGATTTAAACCTTTGTTTCAAAGCTGAAGTCCTAATCTGACACATTCCTTCTCTTAAATATTTATATCACATTTTCAAAGGTTAGAAGTATTGTTGAGTAGTTACTTTATTCTGTGAAATCTGTAAGTTTTTACTGCAGTCATGTCCACAACCGCCTTCCATGCATGCTGCCAGTGATACAGAACACAGCACTGACCTGTCAGAGGTCAAGAGGTCATCACAGATCAAACATTTCAGCACCTAAAATCACTTTTAAAGCAACATCAATGAAGAACTACTGGATCAATCTGAGAGGATCCATTAAAGATAAAAATGATCCAATCACCTGTTTTAATCATCTGCAGAGATTCTATAGGAAACCTGATCCTGTATATCCAGCTCCAATCAGGTCCCCCTGCCCATTCTCTCCTGAACCTCCCTATCCAAATGAAAGAGCTGATCATTGTTCCGAAACTTACCACCCCCCCACCTCCAAGGTGGAACCAGATCCATCACCAGGTTGTGGTGATGGATGTTGCTCTGTCTGATCATTGCCGTGTTTTCTTTGAGAGTCCTGCCGTTGTCAACATGAACGGCCAAGCAATGGCAGAGCAGCAAAAATGCCAGTGAGATGAAAATAAAATATCTTTGGTTTTCCATTTGTCTTAGACAGAAACTGGGCGACAGGCTCAGGTCTGAGCTTTCCAGTTGACCTGGTTTTATGTTATGAAGCTATAAACTTGTCACATGACCCTATCATGCCGATGTGATCACAGATCCAGGGATAATGTCTCTGTGATCAATACTTCTCTTCACCTGTTGTAATAAAAGCTAAACAACAGGATGGGTGGAGAATCAGTCAGAGGCTGAAGCTAGTATCCTCCTCTGGCTTTCTCTCCTCCCACTAACGAGCCTCTCAACTCCAACATGATTATAAACAATATGATATAAATTGAATAAGCCAGTTTGTAATGTTGTTACTTCCAATATTGTGCACATGTGCATGATGGAATCATGCAACATGTTTACCGCCCATGACATTAAACTGGGCTAATTGGAATTGCTTAGCTGGAATGGTTCATATCTGAAATGCTCCCAGTTTCTGCTTGACATTGATGGAAAACTGGATATATTATTGCCTGAGTTTGATTATAGACACACCCCCACTTTATTAGGTACACCTGTCCAACTGCTAGTTAATGCAAATTTCTAATCAGCCAATCACATGGCAGCAACTTAATGCATTTAGGCATGTAGAGATGGCCAAGACGATCTGCTGCAGTTCAAACCAGCATCAGAATGAGGAAGAAAGGTGATTTAAGTGACTTTGAACGTGGCATGGTTGTTGGTGCCAGACAGGCTGGTCTGAGTATTTCAGAAACTGCTGATCTGCTTGGATTTTCGAGCACAACCATCTCTAGGGTTTACAGAGAATGGTCTGAAGAAGAGAAAATATCCAGTGAGCAGCAGTTCTGTGGGCGCAAATGCATTGTTGATGCCAGAGGTTAGAGGAGAATAGCCAGAATGGTTCGAGCTGATAGAAAGGCAACAGTAACTCAAATAACCACTTGTTACAACCGAGGTATGCAGAAGAGCATCTCTGAATACACAACACATCCAACCCGGAAGCAGATGGGCTACAGCAGCAGAAGACCACACCACCGGGTGCCACTCCTGTCAACTAAGAACAGGAAACTGAGGCTACAATTCACACAGACTCACTAACTTTGGACTATAGATGATGGAGAAATGGTGCCTTGTCTGATGAGTCTTGATTTCTGCTATGAAATTCGGATGGTAGGCTCAGAATTCGGTGTCAACAACATGAAAGCATGGATCCATCCTGCCTTGTATCAATGGTTCAGGTTGGTGGTGGTGGTGTAATGGTGTGGGAGAGATTTTCTTGGCACATTTTGGGCCCCTTACTACCAATGTGGCGATTTAAATTAAATGAAATGAAAATACTTTATTTATCCCAGGAGGGAAATTCAACATTGCAAAAAAGCTCTCTTTTTTTTTTTTTTTTTTCTTTCTTTCTTTTCTTTCTTTCTTTCTTTCTTTCTTTCTTTCTTTCTTTCTTTCTTTCTTTCTTTCTTTCTTTCTTTCTTTCTTTCTTTCTTTCTTTCTTTCTTTCTTTCTTTTTGTTTTTTGTTTTTAACAATATAATATTAATATGAAATAACAACATAAAAATAATAAGTCAGTCAGTCAGTCTTGTTCTTTAGGGTGATGGCTGCTGGCAGGAATGAATTTCTGTATCTCTCCGTCCTACAGCGAACCTGACGCAGCCTCCCACTGAACACACTCTGTTGATTCTTCACCTTGTTGTGGAGAGGATGGGAAGAATCCTCCATTATCTTCATCAGCTTGTGTAGCATTCTTTTCTGAACGATCAGCTCCAGCGGCTCCAGAGTTATTCCCAGCACAGAACCAGCTTTCTTGATCAGCTTGTTTAGTTTCTTCAAGTCTCTGGTTCTGATGCTGCTTCCCCAGCAGATGCTGCAAAGCTGAATGCACTTTCCACAACAGACTTGTAGAAGATCTGCAACATCTTGGTGCAGACATTGAATGATCTCAGCTTCCTTAAGAAGTATAGTCTGCTCTGACCTTTCTTGTAGATGTAGTCAGTGTTGCATTTCCAGTCTAGTCTGTTGTCCAGCTGAACTCCAAGGTAAATGTAGTTCTCCACCACCTCCACCTCCTCTCTCAGGATGTATACAGGACTATGCTGCTTATTCTTGCTCCTCCTGAAGTCAACAATCATCTCTTTAGTCTTGCTGGTATGTAAGATGAGCTGATTGTTACCGCAGCATTTCACAAACTGATTGACCAGTTCCCTGTACTCGGCTTCTTGTCCATCACTGATACACCCCACAACTGCAGAGTCATCAGAGTATTTCTGCAGATGACAGGATCAGAGTTGTACTGGAAGTCTGAGGTGTACAGTGTAAAGAGGAATGGTGAGAGTACAGTCCCTTGTGGTGCCCCAGTGCTGCTGATCACCATCTCAGACACACAACCTTTCAGTCTCACAAACTGTGGTCTGTTTGGTAGGTAGTCGTAAATCCAGGTGGTTGTGGAGGGATCCACCTGGAAGTTATGGAGCTTCTGACATAGCAAAGCAGCTGAATAGTATTAAATGCACTTGAAAAATCAAAGAACATGACCCTCAAAGTGCTGCCTGACCGGTCCAGATGAGAGTGGGCTCTCTAAAGCAGGAAGATGGGGCCTTCAACCCCAAGCCCATTACGATATGTGAACTGTAATGGGTCCTGAAAGGTATTCGCCTGTTTAGGTGAGCCAGTAAGAGTCTCTCCAGGACTTTCATGATGTGAGATGTCAAGGCAACTGGTCTGTAGTAGGGATGTAACTATCTGAAAATTTGATATCACGATTATTGTGACCAAAATGATCACGGTTATCATTATAATCGCGGTATTATAGAAATACCCCACCAGCATCTTTAAAACCATCCAAAATTGGTCAACATGTCTACTTTGTCCTTTTTAAAGGGGGAAATCTCCAGAGCACTGTCCAGATGGGTGCCTTTGTTGCTTTCCATTGTGTTTTCATAAATTAAATGCAAACTGGGACTGCTGCTGCTTTTCCACCCAATGAGCGGCATCATGGTGAGTTTTTCAAAGTGCAGAAATCATTCACGGTTTTCACGATAATTAAATTTTGAAATGGTATTACTAATCATTGGGAATTTTATCACGATTAACCATTTTATCGGTAATCGTTACATCCCTAGTCTGTAGTCATTTGGTTCAGCTGGTTGAGGTTTTTTTGGGACTGGAACAAGACAGGATATTTTCTACAGCACAGGAACTCTGTTCTGTCTCAGGCTGGTGTTAAAAAGGTGCTGGAGAACCGGACATAGTTGTTCTGAGCAGGTCTTGAGAACTCTGGGACTGACACCATCTGGACCTGCAGCCTTGTTCCGGTTCAGTTTCTCTAGTTGTTTCTTGACCTGGTCACAGGAGACAGTCAGGCTGGAGGTGGAGGCAAAAGAGGTCTCAGGATGTCCTGATGTGGAGAGAGGAGAGGGGGATGAGGCTGTGTTCAGGTCCATGACTGAGGTGCAGGGTGACAGAGTGGAGGTGGGACAGGAAAGCTGTGGGCTCATGGAGGGTGTGTGGAGTGTTGGGTTGTCGGCAGGGGGGGAACTGAACCTATTGAAGAACATGTTCAGTTCGTTAGCTCTGTCCAGACCTCCGTCAGTCTGATCCTTCTTTACCTTAAAACCGGTGATGATCTTCATTCCCGACCACACATCCCTCACGTTGTTCTGCTGGAGCTGCTCCCCAACTTCTTCCTGTAGTCCTCCTTGCACTTCTTAGTCTGTGTTTTCAGTTGTTTTTGTGTGGTCTTCAGTAACTCCCTGTCTCCATCCCTGAAAGCTTTCTTTTTGATGTTCAGCAGCTTTTTCAGGTCACTGGTGATCCAGGGTTTGTTATTGGGGAAGCACCTCACTGTTCTTGTTCGAACTATGTTGTCCACACAGAAGTTTATGTAATCTGTCACACACTCAGTCATGGCGTTGATGTCATCTCCATGAGGTTCACAGAGGACATTCCAGTCTGTGGCCTCAAAGCACCCTCTCAGAGCATCTTCAGCCTCAGTAGACCAGGTTTTAATCGTCCTCCTAATGACTGGTTGCTGCTGAACGATGGGCTTGTAGGTGGAGGTGAGAAGAACCAGATTATGATCTGATCTTCCTAAAGGAGGCAGGGCAGAGGAGCTGTATGCATTCTTTGTATTTGCATAAAATTAACCACCACAGCCTACTTGAGTATTTTTGCTGACCATGTCCATCCCTTTATGACCACAGTGTGGCATCCAGTGGCTGTTGGTCTCTCTTTCTGTCTTCTCCACCCCATCCGGTTGAGGCAGATGGCCGCCCTACCTGAGCCAGGTTCTGCCTGAGGTTTTTTCCTCCCTGTTAAAGCAGAACTCAGTAACTTCAGCTCGGGGCTCCCCCTAGTGGCGTTCTTTCACTGTCGTAAAGTTCAACCCCCCTACACACCCACAGCACACAGACGGCTTCTCTACCTGTCTTTCCTCTATTTTGATCCCTAGATATATTTCTAAGCGTTTACTAGCTTGTTGATGCTACTTTGCTGCGTTGGTAGCAGCACCGCGTCTCCCTCTTCTCAAAGCAAAGTCCTGTATCTTCTGAAACGGGACGTTTTACCCGTGATTTTTCTGTCTGTTAAGCGCCCTGAGGTGACTTGTCATGAATTGACGCTATACAAATAAAGTTGAATTGAATTGAATCCTCTGATGGCTACTTCCAGCAGGATAACGTGCCATGTCATAACGCCTGAATAATCTCAGACTCATTCATGATTCCTCGCTTTGTGACATGTCGTGTTATCCTGCTGGAAGTATGCATCAGAAGGTTTTCAACCTGGATCTTATTTCTAGGCGTTTATACGTGCATTTACTCACTGGTGAGATTCCTTTATCACTTTGACTACTCCGGGTGATATTAAGATTAAGTGACCTTCTGGCATATATCCATATAGTGGGAGAGACGGGGCAGCCTCTCCATAAGACATTATCTACAGCACAAATCCTTCATTTCAGCAATACTTTAAGTAGAATGAATGAACAAATGAGTACTATTGTCTTGAGTCCAGATTTAGCTTTCTGTTTCTCTCACTACACCAACAAACCGCAACCCGTGAAACTCTGACTTCACAGGACAATAGTACTCATTTGTTCGTTCATTCGTCTTAAGGTATTGGTTAAAAGAAGGAGTTTTCCAGGTCAGCCATCAGCTAATCCTCATGCCTAACAGTGGAATGTTGTGATGTTCTGTCCCTCCACATGAAAAAACCTGACAGTTTAGCTGTTTGATGCATACATTCAAAGTGAACAAACCATGCCGTTATTCTCCAATATCAGCAGTCTCTTGGCCAATCTGATTTCTCAAAAATGGTTGGCCAGAACTAAAATGTTGGAGATATTTGGCTTTCAGGTTAAATTTATGGGAAACATAAAAATTTCAGGCTACAGTGATGTTGAATCATGAAAGCAACCATTTCAGTTGAAGCATGGGAAAATGATTTCATTGACTGAAACAACTGACTGAAACAAAAGCCCATAACAGTGGTGGGTGTGAAGAATCTTCAGGGGTTGAGTTGGTGATATGAAAAGTAGGTTGAGGGTAAAGGACTCTGGACATCAGCTTGATGTTACAAAAAGAGGGGTTTTATGACAAAAAGCTAAGCATCTAAAAAAAAAAAAAAGACAGAAACAAATCAGATTATTTGAAGGAGGATGTCTGGGTTAATAAATGTTAGGATGAGCATATACCACAGATAAACCACAACAAAACATGTCAGAGCTTCAAAAACATGTCATGTGCCCTTGAGCATCAATTACAGCTCGACGTCTCATACTGTTCACAAGTGTTCTGTTCTTGTTGGTGTCTATTTTTCTCTGTCTTCTTGTATGTAGGCACCATGTTGCAACATAAATTGCCCACTCTGGGAAAATAAAGTTTGATTTTCAGTTTTACTTTGACACCTATCGTCTGCCAAGGCATGGCATCCCACTCTTTTTGAAGGGTGGCCCTCAGGTCATTGAGGTTCGGGGGCACAGAGTTAATGATGTTATTCAAGTTGAACAGGATTTTCAATGTAGCATTTACAAAGTGTATAGTCCAGTTCTGTTTTGACTAGACTGGGGGTGTCAACATTTTTTTTCTACACGTGTAATCGGGACTACTAACCGTTGTGTACATGGTTACAAGTCAGAGATTAGTGATATTTAGGTTGCAGATGGTGACGTCACCAACACAACTCCTGTCATCATATTGAACTCAGAGCAGAATACACTGTAGTAGAGCCAAAGTGAGGTTATGGCTATTTATTATTTTAGTCCCTGAGAACTTAAATGATTCAATGGAAAAAAATCTCTTTTATTGGGTGCAATCTGAATGGAGTCCCTGCTGAAGTTTTCAAACAGCTGACATCGGCTGAGCGGACTTTTCCTACATCTATCAGATGCATAATAACCCATCTTGCAGGAGAAAGAAAGCTTTCACAAGCAGGGACGTCTATCAATGTTTCACGGCTGGCTGACCCGAAAATATGGCATCTCAAGGAAATGTTTTAGCTGAGAGAAATAAGTAGTGTTCTGGTGATCAGCTTCATGTAAACAGTGGCTAACACGAGCGGTTAGATCTTCTGCTAAACACATGCAGTTGTTATAGTATGTGTCTGATCGGATTCACGCTCATAACTTTAGTTTCTGAGGGGGAACTTGTACATAAACCCAGTTAGCAACAGCTAAAGCTAGCTCTCCTAACTTGAATTGAAACTCACCCAATACGACATTTACCCTGCACAGATGCAGTCGGCATCCAATCAGTGGTCCTGATCACTAAAACATCTCACGATGCTCTTCTTCCCTAATCCATAGAAAGAACTATCTGTCACTCCCAGCTGCACAGTTTATGAATGGGATCTCTGACGGCTTGAATAGTCACTATAGTGCCACAAAGCGCCGGTGCTCTGCTGCTGTTCAATGCCACCGCTTCCCCGAGTCAACTTGAGGTGACACGACAGGCTGTGGCTGCATTTATTATATATAAATTGGGGGAGTGGGTAGCATAATGGTAATGCCACAGGCTTTGGCGCGGCAGACCGAGGTTCGAGTCTCCAACATGGCACTCAGGTGAACCACTGTGGACCTCTGAGCAAGGTCCTTAACCCCCACCAACTGCTCCCCAGGCTGCCCTATGGGCAGGGTAGGGGATCTTGGAAAAACGGTTCAAACAAGCTACATTTGAAAAAAATACCCCCTGGAAACCACGCCTCCAGGGCACAGGAACACGTGCGTGGATAATTGTCAGCGAACATAACCAAGAAAAGTAAACAACAGAGGAACCACGTTTCCTAAAAGTGATAATTATCTCAACTCCAACTTCTCCTGCGGCATAAAACATCCTCACTGTAAACACCAACACATCCGTTTTTTCTTTTAAAGAGCAAACAGCGGCAGAGTTAAGAGCAGCAAGCAGCCATGTTCTCTCAGTTCGTCTCCACTGTGAGTCGCAAGCGTCCATGCGAGGACGGACACAGCAGTCAAGTTTGATGGACATAAGAGTCATTCAATCAATAAGTACAGACCGTTCGAAACCCCATCGAATGAAACTCATTTCTTGGGACGGTTTTTCCAGTCCTGTACTTTCCACAGGTGATTAATTTTTTTAATTTTTGTGTCAGAACATTTTTTTTTTTTTTTTTTTGTTATACTGGTAAGATCCCCGAAGGGAAATTAGGGAAATTAGCATTTTACCCATCTCTGTACTGTGAGTATCAGAAAGCAGTGGGCTGCTACTTAAAGTGCCCGGGGGAGCAGTTGGTGGGGTTAAGGACCTTGCTCAGGGGTCCCCGGGTCCTCTGCGCCAAAGCCCACGACGCTACCACTAGGCTACCCTCTCCCCAGTTAATTAATTGGCTGCAATTGGGGTGTGAGGAAGACTTTAAGCAATATAGTAAAAATGCTCCTGGAAAACATCACCCACCCTGCCTGTAATCAGCAGCCCACTGCTCTCTGTGACTCTGGCAGTCTCTCTGTATCTCTGTTGCAACCTGCTGACGACACTGACACACTCTGAGTGGCTACGTCTGTCTGAGAACATCTTGTGTGAAGTCTCGCAATAGCGAGATACTGTTAATCAGTTGTTTGGCATTATCTTGGTCTCATGATGTCAAAATATGAATAACATGAAGATTGTCTAAACCCACTCTGATTGAACCAGGAAATTCATTGGTTGATTCACGAATCACACACCTGTTAGGAATTCTGCTGTTAAGCTCTTTGTTAGATGACAGTTGTGTAAAAAGCACTGAAACATTGAAGAGTTGGACATGCAAGTCCAAAAGACTGGAAAAGGTCACATTAGGTTCACCTATAAAGTTTATAATGCATTAAAATGCATTCTTCCTGACATTTCACCTGAAAGTCGAATATCCCAAACTTTTAGTGAGTGGTGTGTGTATATTTTTATTTATCTATTTCATTTATTAAGCAGGGACATGGTTATAAGCATAGTCACAAAACTAAGTTTGTGGCTAAAGCCATACATATAGAGTTTATAGCCATGGCTAATTCCCAATTATTGTCTCATTTGGCCTTTCTACATAGAATGGAAATTTAGAATTAAAGCATTAAAACATAACAGAGGAAGATACAATAACACATTATAAAACCTATAAAACTTCACCATAAGCCCAATACCAAATCTATAAATCATTTGTGTACACAGTGCTTTCTGTAGGCGATAACAGTTTTGGTTGGCTTTCAGCCAAGATTTATCCTTCAAAGCAAAAGTTAACTTGGAGATGGTCTTAAGTTCAGATGGTCGTGAATTCCACAACTTTGCACTTTTAAAGGAGAAAGCAGACCAAATGAAGTTTTACAGTGTGGAAGCTGACAGTTTCCATTGATGGAGCCTCTGGTGACTCTGTTGCTGTTTTGTCTCTGAGCAATTGAACTTAGCGATTCTGGTACGGAGTTATTGATGTGTTTGAATATTAATTTGAGAAAGCACAGATGACTAAAAATTTCAAGGCGTAGTAATTTGTACTTCTGAAGAATTTTGCAGTGGTGGTTGCAGATTGGCATTTAATACATGATTTTTATTGCTTGATTGTACAATAATCCAATTCACTTTGGGGCTGAGGGGGCAACCTGGCCCCATGCTATCATGCAGTGTGATATATGTGAGATTATCATGGCGTTCATGTACATGAGGGTGGCCTGGTCTAGAATATAATGCATAATTAGTTTAAAACAGTTTGTATGACTTTTTATTGTTTTTTGAAATTTTCTTAATACATCTATGAAATTTAAGTTGGGGGTCAAGGACCAACCCAAGATATTTACATTCACTTTCGGATTGTATGGTTTTATTTTGCAAATGCATTTGGAAGCTTTCTACTGTTTTGTTTTCTAATAAACACAGTATAAATGTAAATGTAAACAATCCATGCACTCACATCAGCCATACAGGATAACAAGATGTCCACTGTCTGCACCAGGAACTTAGCAGGTGCAAAAAAAATAGTTGGCAACTGGTGTCAAGGGAGGTTTGAGGCAAGTCATTTAAAAAGAGACTAAACGGAGAGGGTCCCAGTGTGGAGCTCTGTGGAATGCCCATACAGATGTTTAAAATGGGACTTCTCCTTGGCCCCTTAAACGCACTCTTCTCTATCCAGAAAATATGATGCAAACATCAATGTATGTACTGTATATTCATATATATTTAAAAACATGTGTCATTTGCGCCCTGTTTTATTTTTCTGATATGTGCCTCTTTTGACAGATCAGAATTTCATTATGTGTGAACATGTAAGAACAACAAGGATTCTTGTTGTGTGTTTAGAAGTGCAGTATTTGTTTATATGAGAGGTATCTGAGTATGTAGTGTGCATAGTAGTACTATAAGTAACTGTACTAAAGAAATCTAGTGGAGTTTTAAGTGTTAATGAGATTCCTGTTACATCATGAGACTGCTGCACACCAGCCATCATCCTTAATGTAGCTAAGCTTGAATGAGCAGCAGGCCCAGTTCGGGTGTGTGTACATGTGTGTGTGTTAGAGTAGGCTGGAGATTTAACTGTGTTCAGTTAGAGTGAGTCTAAGCTCTCTGCTCTCCTTCTTCCGCAGACCGGACTTGGAGGACCCCGGCTCTGCCATGACTCACCACCGCCACCATCACTCGTGAGTACCTGCAAATGAAGCGCACTCAGGGGTTCTGGGTCCATGTTGGGACCTGGAAGCCAAAAACTTCATTTCAGAGTGGAAATGTTTCACTTCTGACGAAGCTGCTTTTGGGGTCAGCGGACAAGTAATGACATGGTTATTTTCTGAGTGGAAGCTGCTGTTAGGCTACATTCACACTACAGATAAATGCAACCTGAATCAGATTTTTTCACTCAAATATTCGATTTTGTTTCTGGCAGTGTGAACAGCACAAAGTCACGTTGAATCTGACATTTTGGATCAGATTCAGGCCACATTCATATGTGGCACTAATTCAGATACATATCCGATCTGTTTCAGAGTGACCATAATCTGAACAGGCATGTTGCACTCCATCCGACCTCTTCTGTGAGACCGAGACAGACGTTCTTTTTCCTGCAGCAGAGATGATACAGAATGTAAACTTTTTTTTTTTTTTTCTGGTGTGGTCCAGGCAGCTCCGTGTGAATAGTGTGTACTAATAACATTCTTAAATAAAGCCCCTTCTCTTCAGCATAATACCCTGCTATTTTGTGTGCCACCATCTCAACAACCGTACAGTAAACTCTGAAAGTTCACTTTGAAGAAGAAGGAAGAGCTACCTCAGCCCTGGAAAATTTATTTATTAAAAATCAAATGATTAAACACATGCTAACAAGTGTAGCATCCATATTTACAGTACTTCAATTCGCACAGCGTGCTGCGTGTTACGCTGTGCTTTTTTCTGTGCATGTGGCTCGCTTCATAGTCGTGTGCAGTTCAGACTGAAGTCTGATGGAGGTCGCATTGAAATGACTGTAAGAACGACCACACAAACAAAATGGATTTAGGTGGATTTTATGTATGTGTGGTGTTCCGAGAGGACCTGAACACGCACAGTGTTCACAGCTGTGCAGAATCAAAAACGCTGCTGTCATTGGGAAATCACATGGAGGCTCCCGGAACAACAGCCAATCAAAACGCAAGAGCTGACAGCTGACTAACAGCTGACTGACGGAAAAGGAAGTAAACACAAACAAAGAGCACACAGACATTAGCTTACAGCCCTGCTCTCCAAGCTGTCTAATGTTTGTGGCCATTTTTATTCACCTCCAGCTCTCGGTCATACAGCCACATTCTTGTTACTCTCTGACTTTCTCCACAATGTTTTTTTCTATTTATGCGTGTTTTTTTCCACAACGTAAGAGGCTGAAAAGTCCGCTACGTTTGTTTATGCTAAAGTCTCGTCACGAAGTTTTGTCACGAAGTCTCGTCACAAAGTCTTGTTTGATATCGCGAGATTTGGGATGTTGACAGTGAAGGAACCGATTCTCTGCTGATGAATCAGTTAGTGTGGGGTGTGTCCGTAGCGTACACTCCACACTTTATGATCAGAAGAGGCAAATCTTGTGTGATTTGTCTTTTGTCATCATCAAGTGTGTGGTCTCTACATCTATGAAGGTCTCAGGAATCCTGTAGTGTGGACCTAGCTTTGGACAACCATGATACACACCTTTTCAGGGTGTTTCGTTGTGTTTGTGTGTTTCAATGCATTTTATTGTGTGTTTCAGTGCATTTAGTTGCGTTTCAATGTGTGTTTGTTTCAGTGTGTTTCCTTGTATTTGTGTGTGTTTGCGTGTGTTTCACACAAACGGTGTGTTTGAGGGTGTGTGTTTGTGAGTGTTGGTATTTGCACGTGGATGGGAAAATCATGCTACTGTTGCTGAAACACACGTTTCTGCCTCACCGACAGAAGTAAAAGATTGGCGGTGTTGGTGTTGAAGTTGGAATTAGTGTTGGCGATGGCATGGTGCTGTGATGTCACAGCAACAGAGCTATTTTTAGACTAGGGTCTGAGGAGTGTTTCTATCCTTTTTTTTTTCTTACCCCCACTTGAATGTCGTTACTATTCAGAACCCCTTACCCAAGCATGCTCTTTTCTCACTCCGTTTAATCTCTCAATTTGTTTTGGTTATCTGGAGCCTCTTCCGGGGCCTCTGACAGCTTTCACTCAGCTAATTTTACACATAAACACATGTGGATGACTTTCAAGAAAGTGGGACTCCGTGAGACGTTCAGAGCTCTGATAAAAGAGGAAATAAGACAGAATCTATGCATTAATAGAATATTTAACATCTGTTTTGCATGGCTAGTCTGCTGCGCTGGCTCTGCTAATATTTATCGGGAGAATGAATATTAATGAGGAATCTCAAAAAGAAAGCACAACTATTCATGCATGTAGAACAGACTCGTTCTACAATGCTGGAGAATTTATGATTCATTTAACTCGCTTGATTAGGTTCGTTAGTCTTTATTCAGTAAAATAAGCAACATAAAAATAAATAAATAAAGGAAATACAAAATGAAAAACCAGAGGGGTGTTACAAATAGGAAAAGGAGAAGATAAAACAACAACAAATGAAGCAGACACACCATTCATGATTAGAAGTGATTGATTTCATGATTGAAGGCCCTCACATCTTTAGTACTGCTTCAGCTGCAGTGACTGCAGCACCTGGTGACCAACGTGCCTTGGCGCTCTCACCCTCACCTGCAGCCACACCTGTACTCATGCACACCAGCAGGTTTACCCGTTTACCTCTTCTGTCAGTCACCGCAGCACCTCAGTTTGTGTGAAGGCTGCTCTCACCTGTTTGGAGTCATGAGTGAGTGAAATGAGGCCGTATAGAGACATTTTTCTGAGATGGAACTGGATTCAGTCTGGTGCCGATTGGCCGTTGTATGTAAAACTCAATAATACCATGCCTGATCACAAAACAGTAAACTTTGAGGGGCCTCTACCAGTGAACAACACCTCCTCGTAGAATGTTTTATTAACTTTTATTGACCCAGTGTCCTGCAGGTTTTAGACGTTTCCCCGGACTGGACCTGAAGCTGTAGCACATGATCACAAACAGATCTGCTATGGATCTGAGGCAAAGGTGCTGCTGCAGTTTTAGGTCTGCCTGTGCGCCGCCTGATATCAGAATTTCCAGTCAGAATGCGGATCAGCAGCGGATCCGTTCCGCTGTGCACGTGGACTCCTATGACTCCACAAGGTGGATCCGGGGCGCCGTCCATTTGCTATCTGGGTTCTGTTTTGCTTCCGCCGTCTTCTGAGTGGTGTTTTATTGGATCAAAATTGCACCATGTAAACGCAGCTAATGTTTAGGTTAAGGTCAATGTTTCGGAAAGATCAGGAATATCTCGTTTAGATCTATATTTATATATATTTATATTCTATCTTTTTGTATCTTTGGTTTTATTGGTTTTATCTGTTCATGTGATTGTGATTCTGTTTTTTTATTTCTGATTTATTCTTTTATTCTGTACAGCACTTTGGTCAACTGAGGTTGTTTTTAAATGTGCTCTATAAATAAATGTGACTTAACTTGACTTGGCATGCGAGAACCACGATGCACGGAGAATGTCATAATGTAAATATGCACTATCTCCTGCTTCCTCCTGTATCCAAGGCAACATATCAGTAGTTGCCGGATAATAAACTATCCAGAGCTAATAGCAGTTGCCTTTTGGACCTTTTTCACTGCACATTTCCGTCACCTTTCTACACGGCACGCTTTATTTGCTTCCTCTGGGAAAACCCTTTACGAACCGTTACGATTTTTCAGACCCGTTTCAGAGCTAGCTCTGACCGTGCTGAACCTACACAAAACGTGACGTACCTGACGGCTGTCCACTGATCGGCCAAAGGAAGTTGTCATCATATGGGTCATACGTGTTTCGCCTCTTCTAAAAGTATCTGGCTCTGTTTTCGGTGACCACAAGCCACAGAGAAAACAACAACAGCAGTAACACCTCAATATTGTCCAATGCCTCCATTGTTGTTTTTTACTTTACTGACCACCACGTGGCACGGCAGTCTCGACCGCGCCTACTCCACCCACTTCCAGGTAGTAGACTACCACTTCTCCTGTGTGGAAACAAAAACCATCCTGGTCGTCTTTAGCGTGTAGTGCCGTACTGTGCCGTACTGTGCCGTACTGTGCCGTACTATGCTGTACTGTGCCGTACTGTGCCGTACTTTGCTGTACACTGCCGTGTGTAGCTGCAATGGAAAAGGCTCATTTGCTTGTGCTTTTGCTGGTACTGACCCACCAGCAGTACTTGACTCTCTTGTGAATCATGGTCCTTATTAATAGAAGGCAAGAACTTGTAGAGGACATGGAGCTGGAGCTGGGCCATCCACATCTATGCCTCCCATTTCCACCAGAGCCCCCCGGATACTTTAGATGATGGTGCGAAGTCAGGACTGGTGGAAACGGTTTGTAATGATAAAGTTCACTGATGCTGGCTGGTGTGACAATTTTCATGTTCCAGCCATGGTTGTGCCATGTTTGTTTTCCATTTCTTCTGTATATTTTTTGTAGATTCCACACGTACAAGTACAAATACTCCCTGTAGGCTAATTAAAAGCCCAAGAGTCCTCACAGATAGAACGTGTAGAATTTAATGTTCCTTTCAGTGGAGATATTCCGACAAGCGTTTACATGACCAGCAAATGAGTAACAGGGGTAATATTTGGGATTTTAAAAACCGTAATATGCATGTTTGGATTTTTGTTATTGTTCACGGAATCAACAGATGGAAAATTCTTATTGATGGAATTCCAATATAAAAACCCCTGAAACTCATTAAGTCTGACTCCCTGATGAGGGCGAGAAACACAAAGCAGTTTTTAAATGCTGAGCGGAGAAAAAAAAATAAATAAATAAAAAAAATAAATAAATAAATGCTGAGCGGAGGTCTCCAGCAAGCTGCTCCCCCATGTGGCCATATCCTGCATTGACAAAGAATCCTTCAGATGATTCCTGGATTCAAACTGTGATCCAGATCAACACCAAAATGTAATCAGTTCTTCCTTCGGATAGGAAGCCAATCAGAGAGCTGAGCTGATTTCTGATTGGCTGCAGCTGCCAGAGTCTCTGTCCCACAGTGGTGAGACAGACATCTTTGTAACCAGCAGAGTCTCTGCTTTCATATGACTCCTTGTTTGTGTGGAGAAATGACGACCTGTCCTCCAAAGTCATATAGGCTCGTTTGTGCACACCTGAAATTAGGCTCTCTGTGAGCGTATTTCACACACTCCCTGTCACCCCTGGCGGCGGCAGGAGGAGAAATGACGGCGACTCCAACTAAAGAGAAGGAAGTCAACTGAAGAAGCGCATGATGCTGGTTAAAACACTTAACGCAGTATTTAGCTCGACTGGTTGGGAAGCTGCCCCAGTAGTCAGAGGCTGCGGTTCTTCCATGCTGCATCCCCCGACTCTCTGCCCCCCTTTCCTTCTCCTCTCATCCTGTGATATAAAAGCTGTCAAAGCCTGAAGAAACACCTGATTACGATACGACAGTGTGCATTTATTATGTCGCCTGTTTGAATTCTGTTTATTTATGTTCACTGAGTAATGCGCACATACATGACATGAATAAAGTTACTGCCAGCCACAGCAACACGGCACATGTCCTGTTAATCCCTTTCTTTTGGCTCGTTGTTAATGGTGTCCTTAGCAACCACCGTAGCAACAATCACAAAACCTAAAAGAATGTACGTCAACACGAAAAAGAACTATGGATCGTTTACATGAAACGAATGGACATTATGAAAACAAAGTTGCTAGAAAAAGTTATTAGAACAAAGCTGAAACCGCAATCCAGCTTAAAAAATATAAATTTCTACTGAAGACTGAAGCCGCCATTTTTCTTTTAGTCACACCAGGGAGGAACTTGGCAGTCATGTAACCATAACCAGGAGTCGCTTTTGGACGCTTTTTAAGTAAAACCGTAAATATAGGTCATATTTTGGTGCATGCACAAACGACCCTATAGTACGTATGACTTTGGAGGACAGGTTGGAAATGATCAGCAGCTCTAAAGTGGACACTGCTGTTCTCATGCTTTTCCTACATTCCTATGTAATTGTTGGGGTTTGAACTGTGTTTGGTTTGGATGCTGATGCTTGATAGAGACTTTTAGCTGATAGTTTCTCTATCATGTTGCTATGCTACATGTTAGCATTGATGATTGCAGACATCTGCTGCTCTGCAGGATCTCATGCTGGATCCTGTACAGGGGGTCTGGGATGAAGAGGTCAAAAACTGTTGGTAAGAGGGTTTAATTTATTTCATTGCTAGTTCATTGCAGTGATTCTCTCTAAGCCTTGTCAGGGATACTTCATAAATAACACAAATTCAAGGCTTTTTTAATCATTTCAAATAAAAACAATAGCTGTCATGTGGAAACAGCTGCACAGAGCTAAATGATGGTAAAAAGCAAAGTGGAAATTAAGTTCAAGCAGTTAGTGAATTAAATGATTAGCGTTGCCGTGGGCATATCCTTGGATTCCTTCTGAGCCGACCTGGAAACAAAGCGATGAAGTAATTTTGAATGGCCGCTTCAGAGAAACGCTTAAAAATTGGATTTACTCAGCTGTTTTTTACAGACGGACAGAGGTTGGGATGTGGCTCGTTTATAATTGCGGATGTCATAGCTGTGTGTCCGTGTGCAGGAGCTCCGTAAGGCCACATCTATCACTCCTCCTGACAGCTATATCAAACCCAGCTGCACCACCGAGCTCCAGATTGATTGACTCGACTTTATTGGAAAATTCTCTGGAGGCATTTTCCCACAGAGAAAACTTGTCTTCAACATTGATTCCCATCAGCTGTTACCACAAAGGTAAATCTACCCCTCATGCGCTTCCACACATGTCTATAATGAATGGGCTGCTTAAATATTTAGGTAGACTCGGTTAAAAACTCGGTTAAAATTTAATGGCTGGCTCAGTGTGCACCTTTACAGCTTGAGAAGTGGCTGCGCGAGCGTCAGACGGCCTTTCTCCAATGTTTTAAACTGTCTACAAAGATGAGAAAATAATGAGCTCGGTGGTGACGTGTTCTTGAACGCACCATCCCCCTCGGCCCGTCTCCACTGTTGTTTTGATGCTGTATAAGAGAAAAGGTAAAGAGCTGTAAAGAGAAGTGAAACAAGCTCTGTTTCCGCCTCAGCTTGCAATCGATCTCATTTCATATTCATGAAAAAACATCTTTGTGTTGGCTGTAGTGATTTTATATCGCTGCACCACTTAAGGGCACAGCTGTTTTTGACAGCTGGTTGTAATTGCAACAGGAAATTGTCAGATGGTACATAAAAAT
This sequence comes from Atherinomorus stipes, assembly GCA_023101725.1. Lineage (NCBI taxonomy): Eukaryota > Metazoa > Chordata > Actinopteri > Atheriniformes > Atherinidae > Atherinomorus > Atherinomorus stipes. Next base: position 5,248 of record JALJCO010002156.1, on the reverse strand, counting down.
AAGAGACTCCATCTAATTAAGAGTAACTTGATATAAGAGCAGTCATCATGCATGGAGAAACCAATAACCAGATCAGGCTTTTCATTTCTGCTCCTGTGTTTGTGCTGATCTAATTGTAAAGTCTCTTTCATGGCAACACTGTGTTGCGCGGCTCACAGTGTGAGACATCAAAGCAGCCTCACTTTCCCATAAATCTGCATGATGGCAAATTTGTCCCTGCAACATTAAACTGTACCTGCAGAACACCTCGCATCGCCGCTTTGGTCCGGCTTTAATCGAAAGCTGACATTTATTGGCTGGGTTTGCAAGTGAGGGGATAATATGATGGGTGTTCACCACGGCTCGTATCCAGACCTGAACGCCTGCTTCCCATCAGGAAACATTTCATCTCTCATTTACATGATGCTTAATTAGATACGGAGGCTAGAAGTTATACAAAGACCAATTTTGCAGTTTCTTAATCCACAAAAAAGCTTGATCTCCAGCCTGAGCACGACCGCTTCCATCATCACCAGCGTCTCAGGAACGGAAGTGTGTAACTCTGTGGGGTAAACTGTGGATAGTTTACCCTTTAGGCCAGACCAAATTAGTTCATTTCCAGCCGTTCTAGCTCACAAATAGGCTGTTTTGGAGATTTCTATTTTTTTAAGTTGGTGCAAATGGAACACAAAATACCTGGTAACGACGTCACCAACTCGCGTCTGCTCAGAATCCGAGACAACTGGAACGCACCATAAATGTTCATTTAAAGAAATTTTTTCCTAACTTCATGTTGGAATTTGCTAATGGGACTATTCTTGTCCAGTCAAGTAAATTGCATTATTTCATTTATCAAATGATTTGTGAACTGGATTTGAAGAGTTAATGAGGTGAAGTTGTGATGAATTTATAGTCATAGGGCCTTAACTTGAGGTTCAGCATTGACTGTGTATGAATGTTGTATGGACATTTCACTGATTTTGTATTTATTGTGTCTTTATTATAGACAACGCTTATCTGCATTCATTCCATTAACGCAAAGTGAAAGGAAACTGAATGCTTTCTTCATGCTTTACCGGATGCCCGTGGCGGCTGTATATACCAGAACCTTATATGTTTAAGAGTCTTCAAAACAATACGAAAATGGGCCACTCCAAGCCTCAGGGCAAATGATTGACAGCCAAACTAATGCTAACTGAGCTAATCTGAAGTGGACAGGATCGAACAAAGATAGATGGTTTAAAGGTAAGACACGCTCAGACTTGTTGTTAACCAGCTAAAAACCACTGTTGTGCAACTCTACTACAGGCTGAGGCCTTCTTGGGAACAAACAGGGAGCTAACCATTAGCCTCCACCCCCCCCCCCCCCCCCCCCCCCCCCCCCCCCCAAGTTGACATGAAGGTGAACTTGATATATTGAACCTAAAATGTTTTGAACCAGGACATAAACATGTTTATTTCTGCTGTGAAGTTGGCTTTTTTAACATGGGAGTCTGTGGGGGTTTGCTCTGTTTTGGAGCCCCTAGTGGATGAAGAAAGAACTGCAATTTCTGAGGTTACTTCCAGGGATTTACTTTTCTCCAGCGGAGCCCCTTGATTAGACCTGGAAATGATGAAAACACTTCCTGTCAAACTTTCCACCAATCGGAGAGCTTAGATTGACAGTAACGTCCAAATCAGGAGCAGCCAAATATCAACAAGTGAGTAGAAAGTTCTATGTGTGTCTGAAAAGAAGGAAAATAATGGTCCTCTATGGCTGGAATAAAGAAAGAAGATGTTTCTGATGCAGCTGAGTTGGAGTTGGTTTGTGAGGATAGAAGGTAAATAGTAGCAGAAATAACTGGAAATGAAGAAACATGGAAACATGGAAATAGTTTCTGCCGTGTGTTTGTTTCAACGCCTGAAAGCAGAAATGGAGAGATGATCTGCAGATGAGAAAAGGCTTCACTGTTTATCTGTGTGGTATTTAGTAATAATTTCTGTTTTCTGGTTTTGGTTGGCCTTTGTGGCTCAGATTCTACATGCAGTTTAACATTAAAAAACATTAAATGGCTAGAAATTGTGAGGGTTGAACGGCATCATGAGTTCAGATTTGACTGAATTTAGTTACTGCTGATGAGACCAAACAAGCGTGCGAAGACTGCAGCAGCAGAAGGACACTGCAGAAGATTTAACTGGTAAATACAGATGCTGCAAATGGCCTAAATATATTTATGGTAATACAGATTTGTTTTGATTTGAGTTACACAACTAAAGAAAAAGGGTCAAAACTTCTCATTAGCATTTTATGCTTCTGTGATTTACTAATCTGGGAGTTAACGATGCTTTAAGACCTCATTGTTCAGCTCTACAGGCAGTTGTATGTCAGCTAATGTAGGGCTTATTACATGATATTCAGCTGAAAATCATGTTTTCATAAAGCAGAAAGTATGTGAAGGTGGACAGACGGAGACATCTGGGTCTGCAGCCACTAATGTTTCCTGACAAACCCTGCACCTAAAAGCAGAATTAAATGCTGGAAAACAATGGCAAACATCCATTTCACTCAGGAATCACAGTACTGGATAATAATATGTTTTGCTCAAGTTTCAAAGTTTTCCAACAAAAGCGTCTACTGTACGTACTTGACATTATTTTCCATTACATGCTGTCTCTGGCAGTAACATAATTTACGTCAACTTCATCTCGACTTGATAAATTCCTGTGATTACTGAAGAATGAATCAATGAAGATCAAAGAACAAATTAAAACGTAGCCTAATAACATAAAATAGCTAAAGAACTCAAAATTGTTCAAACAATTTAAAACATATGAAAACAGTACTGGATAATTTAAAATTAAGATGAGGTCAAACTTATTCCTGGACACGCAGTGAACAGTAAAGATTTTATTCTACAGTAAGCTTATTCTTTGAAAGTCAGTAAAAAATGACTGAAACATCACATCTTCATTCACTTTGTTCTCAAACGGCTTCAAAATGCTGCAATGGTTGGATGAAAATGTAGAAATGTTTGAAAATGTTGTGCCCCTCCATGTGTCTGCCTGACACACAGCTGCTGGTTTGTCCAGTGGTGTCAGGAAATCATGCTGGGATCTGTGGTTCAGGCTCGGCCTGAAAACATTCCTCCGAATGCTGAAATCACTTGATGCAAATATTCTGCCTGGTGTAATCGTTAAATTCACTGTCTTTGTGCATCTGCCTGGATGGTAGATTCTGCTACACAACACGATCGGTAGAGTTAGCTTACACAGCCAACCTCATTTCAAGGAATAGTTGGGAATTTTTGACATGATTTTTTTTTACATATATTTCCATGACATTTATCAACATATCAGTATTTTGCCATATAAGCTACAGTCCCACACCACATCAAGCAGTACGTGATATGTTTACATGGTTGAAAAGGAGCATGAAGAAGACAATGTCATATGTTTCACGCCCTTTCAGTGGAGCAATTAAATGGATGGCAATCTATGAAGTAGTACTTTCTTAAAACTATTTTTAACTGTTATATTGTTGTGGATAATTTTCATATAATATTTCAGGAGTTCAATAATCTCACTCCAGTAACCATAACCCTCCCTTAATGAGGGGTCACTTTCAGTTTTGCCAGGGTACTATATATCACCGGAGACAGTTTCAACATATTTCATCTCCTTGCATCACAAATTCTACTTTATATTTTTAGGGACTAGTTTCTCACCAGCAGTAGAATTATACTTCCAGGTGGTAGTATTTTCGCATTTATTGTGCTAAAAGAACCTGAGCACAACATGCAGAGTGCACTGATGGGGGAAGAGGGGCTGCAAAGTAAACCTCTGGATTCTGAAAAACAGCTGATCTCACATAAAAATGCAAAATCTGGATTTTTACAAAAAAACCTGTAGTTCTGCTTCTGCTGTAATTCTTTTCTCAAACAAGATGCTGTGACACAAAGGCCCCATCTCATCTCTCTTTTATACCCCAAACCCTTTGTCTTTTGCCTCTTACAATGAAATTACGAGGGGTAGGGCTGAAAGTCAAGCCCTACAAATTGGGACACCCCTTCAACAATCACATACGTCATCAATGATCCCGCCGGCTTGTATGTAAGCAGATGCGTGCTGAGATGTCTCAGTTATCTGGCTGGTTATTGCCTTCGTTGTAAGTGTGCATCGGAAAACCCTTCGTTTAAAGGGGTATATTATCCCTACCACTTACCCCTACCCTTCTGTCCTAACAGGATTTGTGTTGCGTAGTGTTGCGTAGTGGATTCAGTTTCCCATTGAATCAAACCACCTACATGTCCAAAATCAGCTTCTCTCAATGAGATGATGCCAAGTTGGGATTTTTAATATGGCATGAGTAATAACTTAGTGGTTTATCCAATGTTTGTATTATGGACATGTTTGATATGAAGGACAAAAGGAAGATTGCGAGGACAAGAAGGCGGCGCGTGTACATGCAGCAGCTTCACTCGCGCCCGATACAGCAGTATTTTTGTGTTCTTTGTGTACTAAGTTCATGTGTGTTTGTTCGTCATCGTAATCTTCGTGCCCTTATAAAAATATAGGGGGGATCATTGATGACGTACTGCTATCCTGCTAGCAGTGGTCTACATCCCCTCCCAGCTCCGCTAAAGACTGGAGTAAAGCACTGAGCAGAGCTTCACCTTTGTTTCTCAGCGAGCAGCTAACAGCCCACCCTGATGCCCTCCCCATCCTGGCTGGGGACACAAACCCCGCCAGCCCCAAAAGTGTGTTTCCACAACTACATGAGCATGTCAACTTTCCTACAAGAGGTAACAACATCTTGGACAAGTGTTTTCACGACGTAGAGAGAGACCTTCAAAGCCCTCTCCCTCCCCCACCTGGGAGCCTCAGACCACTCCCACTGTTATGCTAATCCCCTGCATACAGTGGAGAAAACACTTCCTGCTCTGTAGCCCGGCGCCGCGTCCCTGACATGCTTGCTGCCACTGTGTTCTGCCACCGACTCTGCGCCCTACCGCGCCCGGTGAGCGCAGCCCTCTCCCTTCTATCTGAAAGGGCCTGACACCAGCCCAGAAGGAGATCCAGGTGTGGCCAGAGGGGTCCATGAGAGGGGCTCCAGGACTGTTTCTCCATCACCAACTGGAGCATGTTCGTATATGCAGCCACTTACAGCGACACCATAGACCTCGAGGAGTACACTGGCAAGTTCGTCATGGCCTACACTGAGGAAGTGCATGGACGGATGTCACGGTCTCCAGAACCATCTCCATCCAGGCCAATCAGAAACATTGGCTGA
>JALJCO010002154.1:0-19971 GCA_023101725.1 Atherinomorus stipes | reverse complement strand
CCATGTATTGCTTAGAAACATGGTGGTATGCCTTAGCACAAAGATGTCCAGCCTTGAGAGTGACTGTCATAATAGGTTGTATCAGAACTAAAGCTTGACATTGTAGCCTTTTGGTATACATTGTTAGCTAAATTTGTACATACGGGTGTTTTGATTCAGCGGCTCCACTGCAGTAATTTCAGTGTGACGATACTACCTATACTTGATATGCAATACATGTACATCTCATGGGAATGTGTTGGGACAGAGAGAGACGAGGGAAGGAAGAGAAATACCAATGAAATAAAAAAAGAAAGGAGAAAAGACATAAAAGAAAGGGAAACAAAAATGAAACACAGAAGTAAGGAAGAAGGAAAGATTTAATACATTAAAAGAAGGAATGAGATCAAGTGTAAAAAAGAAAACAAGAGTGAGTAAGAAAAGAAAGGACACTTCAAAGAGTAAAATGAACGAGGAAAAGAGAATTCATACATGAGAGAGAGAGAGAGAGAGAGAGAGAGAGAGAGAGAGAGAGAGAGAGAGAGAGAGAGAGAGAGAGAGAGAGAGAGAGAGAGAGAGAGAGAGAGAGAGAGAGAGAGAGAGAGAGAGAGAGAGAGAGAGAGATAATGTACAGAAAATACATAAATGAATAAATAAAAAAAGAAACCTACCTATGAAATACAAATAAATAAGCATGCAATAAATAAATAATAATCAATAACAGAAAAATTATAATTAACTAGAAAATTAAGCCTGGATCTCAATAATAAAAAAGAAAATATGAAAAAAGCAAAATGAGCTTTTACTCAGATTAAGAAATAAACAGATACTAAAACAATTAATAAAAAAGGTAAATTATACACATGTGACTGTGATAGTAATTTCTATATACATATGTGGCATATTGCCTTCTCAGAACCTCATGGATTCAATCTGGAGTATGCTGGCTGAGAAACAGGCCTGTAAGAATCCCTTGCCCCCTCCCCCTGGGATGGGAACTCTGTCCTGCCATCACAGGCAGCCACTTACCATCAAGATAAGAGCATGGCCACAGAAAGCAAAGTGCTTTCATTCGTTATTCTGGGCCATGACAAATAAAAATCTAATAACAAAAACCAATCAATAAATACAACAATAAAGAGAATATTTTTACCTCCTCGAAGGTGAAGGCAAGCCTGGTGCGGGGGGCGGGGTGAGGGTGAGGCAGGCGAGATCGCTCCCTGGTGGTCGACGAAGGTGGCTGAGCAGGTGCAGGGGTCGGCGCGGCACACAGCATCAGGATGACCATTGCAGGACTGGCTGAGGCAGGTGGCAGCACGGGAGCAGCACCGGCTCCATGCTAGCAGCGGACCAGTATGGGCACAGCACCAGGTCTGGGGGAGAGGCATGGTGCTCAGTGTCAGGGGTGTGGGGGCTCTATTATTGTATTATTTTTAACCCCTCAAGACATTGGGAACTCTTTATACATAATTTTTATTGAGTAAGAGAAGGCAATTTATTTATATTCCATTCACACACCTTATCAAATTCTTATGCTTTTCCTATTATTGTATGAAATGTGAATTATCCATCCAACAATATTCCGATGTCTGTTTCAAATAGGAGCTCCCCATAAGGGGATGGCCATGGCACATGCACCAGCACTACCACCGACCATGCCACATGTGGGACTATGAAAGACAGGGAGATGGGCAGGTTCTAGTACCACCCTCAGCAGTAGATATATAGAACAAGAGAAAGACAGAAATGGCTATAGGGAAGTAGAGAACACCAACCCTCACTCTGACAAAGGGTCAGCCCACCACTATAGAATGAAAATTAGCTTACAGTATATTATAAGCCATTTAAGGTAGTCACCTCTTGTCTGTAACATAAAGAATAGAACAGACACTTGGTGATGCTGGATGCTACCTGAAGGATTTCTCACTTCTCACACTCAGTCCAGCATCCAAACTCCCATTCAGGCTCTCTTCTCTATACCCTGTTAAATTCACCGATAACATTCTAAAACATCCTCTCACCTCCACCAGCTGCAACAGACTCATCACCCTGCCTGCCACACTCACCGGGGCAGCGCGCCTCACACTGACTCTTGCTCCTGAAGTTGTTTCCATTGCCGCCACAGCCGCTGTAAAGAAGGCTCACACTTGCGGGTGTCAGTATTGTAGTACCAGCGCGCCTCACCCCCGGTACCACATGACCGGCTCCTGCATCGTGGCTGGGTTGCAGATGTCTGGAGGGGAAGGATGTGTTATGAGCACACACAAGCAAGACTAAAACCAGACCATCATTTCCTCTTCTCTTCCCTTCCCCTTCCCAAACTTTCTTTCCCACATTTTTCTTCCCCTTCCTACCTTCTCTTTCTTCCAATTCCTTTGTCTACGTCCTCTTGCCTTTTCTTTCCCCTCACCTGTTCTTTTTTCTTTCTTCTCCATTTCCTTTCTTATCTTGTTTTCACCTGCTTTCTTCTTTTCCACTGATTTCCACCTTTTCTTTCCCTTTTCTTTCCCCCACTGCTTTCTTTTACCTTCTTCTCCACCTTTCTTTTTCTTTCCCACTGCTCTCTTGCCTTTCCTTTCCTTCTCACTGTTTCCCCCCATTTCACTTCTTTTCATTCCTCTCCTTACTACTGATTTCTTTTCCTTTCATTCACCTTTATTTCCCTTATCCTCCATTTTCTGCTTCCTTTCCCTCCATTTCATTCCTTTACCCTCTGCCCCCCTTCCTTTCACCCCTTTCTCCCTTCTCTCAATTCCCACTCCCCTTCCTCTTCCTTCCTTAGCAGCCCTGATCTTCACCTGAACTCCGGCACTCCTCTTATTATTATTATTATTATTATTATTATTATTATTATTATTATTATATGAATCAATGAAGGCGACCCACTGGAAAGCACAAAAGCATAAGCCCAAAGGCCCAGTGGACTACACTTCACTGATGTATGAAGGTACAGTAACAGGAAGAAAGCATAGAATAGGAAGATTGGGAAAAGATCTAGTAGGTAGAGAGCTGAGAGAGAAGAAAGGTATTCACACGTTTTTTAAGGGTTAGAGAAGAGGGGAGATAGAAGAGAAGTCGAGGAGGAGGGAAAAAAGGAAGAAAGTTCAGATTAAGGATCAGTAAGAGGGTGGTGGGTGCCTCCCAGCAGCACCCACCTGTAGAATGTGACATGGCAGCTTGGGCTGGTGGGTCCGCTCACACACACAGCGTCAGGGTGGGCCTGGCAGGAGGCATGGAGGCACTCAGAGCGACACACCCGCGGCCGCACTCCCCCGGGACACACCAGTCCCACTGACACCTGCTCCAGCAGCTGGCCTGAGGGACACACACAAGGTAAGGATCAGACATGAGTTCCTTCATATGTAGCAGCTTAATGTCTGTCTCAGTGTTGTTTCTCTTACTGTCCTTCATCAACACTATAAGAGTAGCAAGAAAATCTGAATGGAGCAATAAGAGAGTGTAGCAAAAAAAATCTGAGTGCTACTGCTAGTCTGCATCACATTACATTACTACACCGGACTGACTGTAACTTTACTCAGTGGCCAGAGTAACCAGCATCACTCAGTCAATTAATTGGAGCAAAAGAGCAAGACCTGTGCCAATCAGAGCTGAGGGCTGAAGGTAAGTTATATGAGCCTGACTCACTTCTGAACAAACACAGCAAGGTGGGGAGACACTCACCAGTCAGCCACAGCGCACATGTCCCCTGGGCCGCGGCCCCATGCACTGGGCGGCCACGCCATCCACACACCAGGTCAGGCCGCCAGCATGCTGCTCCCTGTGTATGAACCATCAGTCTCACACACGCTGGGGGCTGCACTGCCATGCCCTGGACTGAGCAGAGCTGGAGAAAGGAGAAGGGTAAATCTTGTACTCTAACTGCAGGATCAGGAGAGACAGGAAGACTTAAAATGGTGCCACACTGTACAAACTCCATATAGTGAACCCAATTCAGCCAAGACCCAGTTCACTTCATTGGCATGTTCTTACAAATCTGGAGTTCGTTATTGACTTCCTATTTATATAGTGAACTTTAACATTATACCCATTCTCCTCTACCTTTTATAGTCCCACTTGTGGCACATGCTCAGTGATAATGCTGGGCACATGTGCCATGGCCACCCCCTTATTGTGTTGTGGCCCAGGATGGCAGATGGTCACCCTCACAGCTCAAGGGTGGTTGTCTGCTGTTCTGGGCCATGGCATGGGGAGCTCCCATGTGGGAGCAGGCGTCAGGATATGGATGGATGGATGGATGGAATGAACCCCGCCCCAAGGTGTTACCCCTCATACCTCTTATCAGTTGAGCAGTGGGGCACAAAAAAAACATTTAATACTTTGTGAGACCCCCCCCACAGTGTGGCGCCCAGAAAATCAGCAACTTTGGTCCTTCAAGCCTGAAGACTAACCTTTTTGTGGTGAGTAAAATAATACAGTAACATGCTATTTGACTAACCACTTTACATTTAGCCAGGCAATGGTGTGTATACACCAATACAGTCTATTATTGTTTTGATTTGTTACTTTTAAGTGTGACCATTATTGTTAGTATTCTGATCACCCAATTCAATTTTTCCCTATCCATTCCTTTAATCACACTGCGCATTTTCACAGTGTACTAACGTGCTGTACCGTCCATATAAGTGCACAATGTGAGAGCTCATGTGTGAACAAAAGAAAAACATGGGACAAAATTCAGAGTTTGAAAGGTCTCTGTCCCTGATATTACAAAAGCCCCCTATTTTAATTTAGGCTGTTTGATTCAATTAAAGATATGTGAAGCCATTACAGAAAACTGGCTTAGATTCGTATTATGCACCCTTCCATATCTCGTCTCCTACCTCATCAAATACTAATTCTTTGATGTGTATGTCTTTAACTCACCTCACAAGCTCCTGCGAAGCCTGCCAATATCATTATAATCACAGACATAAAGTTACAGATAAAAATAAAAAGAGGTTGGATGAGTTAGTTAGTTAGCTTGGATAGTTAGGTTGGCTAGATTAGATTAGGGTAGGTTAGGTTAGGTAAGGTTGGTTATTTAGATTCAATTAGGTTAGGATTAGATTAGATGCATATTTACTTATTTATTTTTAAGCTTGCATGTATAGAGACAGCAGTTACTACGCAGGGGTGCATAATACGAATCTTTACCGAAAATAGAATCTAATCTAAAAAATGCAAACGAAAGGGTTGCAGACATAGCCCTCATATATGGGTTTTAGTGTACATGACAACCAATATATTACCATTTACAATATGATTCTACCCCCCTCTCCTTTCTTCCACACATACCTTCTATGGGCATGGCCCAAAGGTGTCATCCAGGGAGAGGTGCGGTGGACTGACCAGGAAGGGGCTCTGGGAGCTGGCCGGGACCCGCCAATTGCTTGATCAAGTCCTGTGGCCCACCAGGGTCCCCCACCAAGGGGGACGCCGGCACATCCTGGGGAGTGGGAACATTTAACTCAGGGCACATTATTGGTGCTGGTATAGATCAGGTTAACCCTTAACCCTGGCTGACGACATGCCAACATACCTAAAAAGTCCCTTATCCCTGGGTGACGACATATGACGACATTACCTAAAAGTCCCTCACCCCAGGTGACGACATATGTTGTCCTACCAATTTTTTAAAAAATGCACCAATATTTGTGGCTTCTAGAACAAAAGTTTTTGTGCAAACAAAGTGATACTGTGTATATATGAGCCCAGTATTATATAAACAGCTTTGTGAGTGTGTGGTACATCCTGGCGTGCTGGGAAGTGCCAATAAATGGGAGGCAAACTACCCTTGTTTGCCCCCTCTCCCCAGTCTTTTTCATTGTCTGCGTACCAGTCAAAAACCAAACACACCACCATCTTGGAAGTCCAAGGAATGTACTTTCATATACCATTTGGTTTACTCTCTAGGTTTATTCATTTCTTTTTTTTTTTTTTGGCAAATATTTCCCCAAGGCCAACATTTGCCCAAATATTCCAGGCTGCAGGACAAGACCACTGAAAAATGTGCCCCATGCAGGGTCAAGGGGTTAAAATGATCAGGCACTGACTCCCTTGCCTCTTTACCATCTACAGTATGGCAAGGTATGTAGGTAAGATAAAATATAACAAGGTAAGGTAAGGGATGGCTATTATTCTTACTTTATTCTTCTCTAGTTTTCCTTATGATTCTGTATCAAGTTTTAATAGTATATCTTGTCTTTAAAAGCATACATGTATTCTGGCCTGTCTGATATATTCACCCCATTCTTCACTTCCACATGCATGGTGATAGATGTGGCAGTGAGGCAGGAACAAGAATGATCTTAAGACTAGTACAGTAGAATGTCAATGTAATGCAAACCAGTATGTAAATATTTACTTTAGGGCCGTTTCTTCAGCTGGCAATTTCAGCATGCTCAGCAGTATTGTCTTCACCTATACAATACTCCTATATGTGACATTTTGTGTGGAAATGTAATTCTAGGCATATAATGGGAACGTGCTGGAACACGCTTTCCCAAGTCCCTGAGTCACATGAGGAGGCCTCCTTGCTGTGGTTGGCTCCAGAAGTCACGTGAGCGGAAGCTGGGAGTTTCATTGGAGCCGGCATGGAGCAGAGGAGTGACGCGCCAGGGAGGGCACAAAGCCTTGCCTTGCGGGAGACGGGCAGTGCCCTCTAGCGGAGAGGGGAGACGCCGTCGCCAGTGAGTCAGAAGTCAGCCCTCCACTGTGGACCGGCGGTCTTAGAGGTGCGCTCTCCAGAGTGTGTAAGCTGATTCGTGTTTCTTCAAGCACTCTTACGAGGGAAACAAGCGCCCGGGAGTGAAGCACGAATCAGCAGTAGGTGTTTGTACACGAGTAATAAGAATATAGAGGGATCATAAGGTGACACGTGTGTATTCTTAACCCGGTGGCGGGACGAGACACGAAGCCGAGGCGAGGACAGCTAGGTGGAGGACAAGGACGAGGTGCGTACAGGTGAGTTGTCAGCTCAACGCTCACTTACCTAGATTTCTTACCTAGATGAGGACTGTCGCCCTCACCTAGACACAGATGAAGCCTCCGACCAAGACTGCAGTAACAACTTCTTGATGATGGCATAAGGTCGGCTAATGTGGCTCCATCAAGATGGCAGAGAAAACTTCATTCAAACTCATATAGGAAATGACCACAAGACCTATCAAGTTGGTGTTTAAACGAGACAACTGAAGAAGCAGAAACCACAGATTCAGGCAAACCATTCCAGAGGTCCAGAACTCTCACGGAGAAGAAACGGGCTCTGACTTCAGTGAAACAACGAGGAATCACTAGCTTAAAGGAATGTCCCCTAGTTCCAACATTCAAGTTTCTAGCAAAGAGGTGTTCCAGATGAGGACAAAGGCCATTCAGAATCTTGTAGACCATGATTAAGTCAGCTCTGACCAGACGACCTTTGATAGAATATAGGCTCAGACGAGAAAGACGCTCAGCATAAGTTAAACCAGAGAAACCATCAATGTACCTTGTCCATCTCCTCTGGACCTGCTCCAACATACTAATGTCACCAAGGTAGCCCGTAAACCATGCCACAGAAGCATAGTCCAGAATTGGACGAACATGAGTGATAAAAACTAGTCTCATGAAATCCTGAGTACGACAGATTGTCCCTTTAAGAATGCTGTAAGCAACTCCGCTAGCCTTAGCAACTATTTCCCTCACATGAAGATGAAATTTAAGCGATGTGTCCACACGAATCCCCAAATCTCTGTGGTTGTCACATGTACGTATAGGTTGATCACCAATAGAGTACTCTAAAGGATCTGGTAAATTATGAAAATTTCTACAAAAGGTTAGCTTGGCACATTTACCTATAGAGAATGATAAGCCCCAGGAATGGCTGGTCTCAGTTAGTAAATTTATATCCCTCTGAAGCTCACCATGTGATAATGCATAGTCTGACTTTGAAATAGGCAGTGCTAGATAAAGTTTGAGGTCATCGGCAAAAAGGCAGAACTTGCAGGTAACCCTAGATATGACATGATTTATATAAATAAGAAATAGCAAGGGTCCAATCACTGAACCCTGGGGAACTCCGCTGTTAACACTCACGCTGTAACTTGCCTCCCCATGCACAACCACCTTCATCCTCCTGCCTGTTAAGTAGTTGCTAAGCCATCCTAATAAGCAGCCTCTAACACCAATATTTGACAACATTGTAAGAAGCAACTGATGATTAACTACATCGAATGCTTTTTTATAGTCGAAAAATATCACATCTACTGAAAAACCTCTATCATAAAACTCAGTGACATAGTTGTAAGTGTATAAAAGCTGATCACAAGTAGATCTACCAGCCCTAAAACCATACTGCTGAGGAGAAAGTATGTTATTATCATTTAGATATTTATATAGTTGAGTAACAATGATTTTTTCAAAGGATTTGGAACACACCGAAGTTAAACTAATGGGCCTATAGTTAAGGGGATCCGAGTGGACTCCACCTTTGTACAGTGGCATGACATTGGCGTCACGCCAATCAGTAGGGACAGTCATCGTAGTAAGGGACATTCTAAACAATAAAAGAAGAGGGTAACTTAGAGAAGCAGCACATTTACTTAAAACTATTGAAGGAATATTATCAGGACCAGACCCAGTAGTAGCTTTTAGGTTAACTAGTATATTATGAACTGTAAATATATCAAAGGAATATTGATTAAAATAGAATATACTGTTACAGGTCTGAACAGGAGAAGGATTGATTAGAGAGGCTCTAGAATAAACTTTGGAGAAGGCATCAACAAAACAATCTGCCATATCCACATGATTCCCATAGAAGACATCGTCTATCCGTAAGGGACCTATGGCAGGACGATCAACTTTTTTCTGACGAATGTAACTATGGAAACGTTTGACACCTGACTGACCAGCAGTGACCAAGGACACTTCGTGTCTGGAAACTGCAGCCCGAACAGACGCACTGTACTCCACAGAGATGTTCTTAAATTTCTCCCATAACCTCAGGGAAACTGGTGCAGATCTACCAAAATTGCGTCGTGCAGCCTTATAATCAAGCCATGCCTGACGCTTGTAACATTTAATTGTGGTAGAGATATTTTTTAGCCAAGGAAGACGTTTTGCTTTAGAAAAAGATTTCTTTGGTACAAACCTCTGAAAAGCAATTTCGAGTAAATTCTTAAATCTTGTGTAGGAATGTTCCATATTATGACCCATAAACTCGTACTCCCAGTTAATGTCACTCAAAAAGTCATTAATTAAGTTATAGTTCCCCTTATAAAAATCAAATTCATCGTTCTTACAATTAGGCCTGGATGTAGACAGACAAAAGGTATAAATAAACAAAATAGGGAAGTGGTCACAACCTGGGAGGGGATCAAGTAATGAAATATAAGATATTCTGTCACCATCAGAGGTCAGTACCAAGTCCAGAATATTATCTGAGCGTAAGAATGTAGGCTCCTTCACCCACTGTATAAGACCAAGGGAGGTAAATAAGTCCAGGAATCCATTATCCAGTGATGAGGTGCCTACGGGAACTTCCACTGACCAGTCGATGGTGGGTAGATTGAAATCACCAGTGAGAATAATTTCAGTACCAACGCAAAATGAATCGATATAAGAGATAAGTGCAATATTGTCTGTGAGGGAATTGCTCGGGGGTCTATAGACTACCAAAACAGTTATGTTAAAATCAGGTAGATATATACCAAGTGTATTCGGATGATTGCCAAATGTTTTGCCAATTTTCACGTTGTCCTTGATGTAAATACCAACTCCATGTTTGCGTAAATTTGAAGGAGAGTCATTTCTGAAGAATTTATACCCCTTTATACTAACAACAGAATCTGCAACATGAGACTGTAACCAAGTTTCACAAACACAGCACAACATAACCTTATTAGTGAAAAGGAAGTCTGAAAGTAAATTAATTTTGTTAGTTAAACAATTAATATTTAAAGTTACAAAATTAAGGAAAAAACTATTTACATTATTATTATCAAATGGTTGGCAGTGATATGTACAGGGAATTACTCTAAGTTTTTTTTTTAAGACTGCGGACTCTTTCACGGACTGAACCACCTGGCGTAGTGAGAATGTTATCTGGTAGAAGCGAACTGACAGGACCAGATGACACTGGCAGGGTCACATTAGTTGAGCCTGAGGGGCAAGAGTTATGAAGAACATTCCGAGACGTCATTCTGGCTGAACGTTTTGCTTTCAAGTCTTGCCTCTGGCGGTAAGTCAAGTCCCGAGATAAAAAGATATGGGGGAAACTGCTTTTACTTAATTTATTACTCCTGGACAACAGCTCGTTTCTCAAATTCATATTTCTAATCTGAGCCCTAACCAGTGAGGATGATATAGGAACTATGTCAACAAGAGTGATCTGATCTGGAACGGGGGTCCCATAATCCCAGCATGGAGCATGAACATGAGTGGGAGTCACTGTAAAAATTATATATAATTGCAAGGAAAACTGGAAACGAAATTAAAGTATTTTCCTATCCTTTTAGGGCAAGTAACAGAATTACTTCCTAGCCTTTTAGGGCAAGTAACAAAATTACTTACAAGGCGTATCCACGGCCGTCCCCCGCTCCTGTCTGTCGTCTGGTCTGTACTGATCCTGGAATAGCTGGGCCAGGAGTGGCAGGGTCAAGCTGCCCCCTAGCGGCAGATATAAAAGCATGCCAACAAAGAGTACCAGACTCGAAGAAACGTACTAGTGTACTCAAGCACCAAGTCGTGTGTCATGAGCTTGTCTCTCCTCGTGTAAATGTACGCATGCAGGTTAATTGCAACAATTTAGGCTTTAGGTGCCTTTGTAGGATCTTAGCTTCTTACGATACTCCGATGAGTCGTTAGTGATGTCGCTGGCAGGCTGAGCCATTGGGGCTTCATTTGCATCGCTGCCAGGTTGAGGACAGTCTGGTACTACGGAGTCGGACTCTACGTCTGTTTCTTCCGTTACTGGAGGACGGTTAGTCCTTTTTAAGTGGTCAAGGTGAGCTATCTTAGTCTCCAATGTCGTTAAGTGTCTGATTTTGACCTTGTTGCCTGAGTCATAGTCTAGAACTCTATACGGACCGTCAAAACGCGGAGCCAGTTTGTTCTTTGGTTCATGGACCTTAAGATAGACAATGTCACCAATTACAATGATTTTCTCGTTGGCAGTTTTCCACTGTTGCTCATTCATGCGTGCCTGGTTTTCGGCTATGTTCTCCTGTACACGTTTGTAGATCTTTTGGAAATCGGTGGACCGTACTCGGACATAATCATCAAAGTTATACACTGGGTCTTCCTTCTTAAGTAAAACAGAGTAAGGTAAACGGTGGTCCTGGCCAAAGACCACAAAATGAGGCGTATCTCCAATAGTTTTATGTAAAGATGAGTTTAAGGAGGCCATTACTTGGGGCATCCACTCGTGCCAAGAGGTGGACACATCCCCTACCAGTGTACGTAAATGGTTGATGATCTTCAAATTATTTCGCTCTACTAATCCGTTGGAGGCAGGATGATAGGCGATGACATTGGTTTTAGTGATGCCGTACTCTTTACAAATGGCGTCCAAAATCTGGTTGTTAAATTCTGTGCCGTTATCGGACAACAATACTTTAGGTGTATTAAATTTACAGAAGACTTCGTCAATCAGAGCTCTGGCAACGGATGTAGCCGTTTTGTCTTTGAGTGGTACCAAAATAGAAAAACGCGAGAAGGTGATCAATCGCGACCAACAAATATCTGTGTCCTTCCGTAGTGAGCGGGAGCGTTTAGCAAATCTATGGCAATGGTGTCCCATGGTTCTGACTGGAACCGGATAACTTTTAATAGGGACTGGTCTATTTACAGATCCGTAGTTTTCAGCGCAAGAATGGCAATTGTTGACGTACTCTATGATATCCAGACGCATCTTTGGCCAGTAGTAAAACATCCGGGCTTGGAGTAAGGTTCTATTCTTACCGGGATGACCAGCGTGCGGCGATGAGTGAATCCTATTTAGAATGATTGGAACCAGTTCCTCAGGGATGACAATTTGACTAACCTCTCTATTAGGGCCCTGTTTTGAGGTGATATATGTGTTACGTACTAGGAGATTGTCATTAAGTTCAAACTCTGGCAGTGGTACGGGTAGCTTTGGTAAACTGTTTGGGTCTCCACTTTCTAAATAATAGATTATAGGTTGACAAAAACCATCTGCGCGTTGTGCGGTGCGTATGGAGTCATTTAGAGTTCTGTCATGGGACGTACTGACGTCGTCGTTCTAGGTCAAGTGTAGCGTCATCTAGTGCGCCTATGTACCTAGATAATGAGTCTGCCACGTTATTTACTGCGCCCGGTACATGGGCGAACGTGGGGTTAAAGTCTTGTACTATTAAACTCCATCGTGCAAGCTTGCCTGTTAGTGATTTGGTATTGAAGAGTTCCACTACGGCTGCATGGTCTGTACGGACTCTTATGTCATAGCCGTGTATTATGTCTCGAAAATGTTTTAATGCCCAAATAACTGCGAGTGCCTCCAGGTGAGTTGTGGAGTAATTTGTTTCTGCCTTGTTTAAGGTTCTACTCGCATAAGCAATGGGCTGGAGTTTAGCACGGTCGTCATACTGCATGAGTGCTGCTCCGAGACCTACCTTTGACGCGTCAGTGTAAAGGTAGAATGGTTGGTCAAAGTCAGGATAGGCTAACACAGGAGGAGTTGTTATTAATGTCTTTAGTTGTTCAAATGCCTGTTGTTGCTCTGGGCCCCAGGTAAAGGGAGTGTCTTTCCTGAGTAAGATGGTAAGAGGTCTAGCTATGGTGGAGTAGTTTTTCACAAAAGACCTATAAAAACCTGATAGGCCCAAGAATGAGCGTACAGCTTTGACATCATTGGGTGTTGGGAAATTTTGTATGGCTTGTACCTTGTCTGGGGTCGTCCTAACACCTTCTTGATCCAAAATGTGTCCCAGATATTTGATACTTTTTCTGAGGAAATCACACTTCTTGAAGCGAAGTGTGAGTCCCGCGTCACTGAAACGCTGGAATACTTCATGTAGACGTTTGAAGATGTGAATCTATGTCCTCAGAAACTATTATGACATCATCTAGAAAAGCAAAGACGCTTTTTCCAATAAGTCCCTCTAAAACTTTATTATATAAGTCGTTGGAAGGTGAGGGGGGCACCGGAAATGCCGAATGGCATCTTTGTGAATTGCCAGTGCCCGCCGGGACTGCTGAAAGCGGTCAGTGGCTTAGACTCGTCATCTAGCGCTACCTGCCAGTATCCGCTAGCGAGATCTAGCGTGGAAAATACTCTGTTCCTTTTTCCCATGTTACTTAAAATGTCTTGTAATAGGGGCAGGGGAAAACGCTGGGGATGGGAGGCTGCATTTAAACGCCTGTAGTCGACCACTGGACGCATTGAGCCGTCTTTCTTGCCGACCAGGAAAATTGGGAAATTCCAAGGTGACGTGGTTGGCTCAATGATGCCTGAGTCTAACATGTCTTTTACCGCCTGGTCTAAAATGGCGCGTTGTGCATGTGGCGCTCTATAAGAAGGAACGTAAATAGGGTGGTACATTAGGGTCTATTTCTATTTTGTGCTTTAAGACCTCAGTTGAACCAATAGGGTCTCCTGGTAGACTAATTATATGGTGATAGGATTTGCAAAAGTTCTACTAAGTTGTCCTTCGCCTCAGGAAACTCGATGTTATCTAGGCCACTTTTTAGGGCATCAGTAACTTTGAGTTTGTGTTCCTCACTTCGCAGGGTTTCCGCAGGGGAGCGAGCATGGTTAGATTGCAGTACTCCCACGCGCGAGGGGAGCACCTCAAAGTCCACCATGTAGGTTCCCCGACGGAGAGTGCGAGTGTGTGGAGTGGTATTATATACCGTAATAAAAGTTTTGCCTTGTGGGTCAACTGAACAAAGAGCGTCCTCCAAAGATAGGTGATTAACTTTTACACTCTCACCCATACAGATAGCCTCACATTCATTTACATTCATACCAGCAAGGCGTACCTCGATCACATGCGATTCGCGCCCGTCTAGCGTGACGTCATTCGCCAGGCAAGCGCGAACGACCGAGGACTCTTGCGAAAGAGAAGGAGTAGGGTCAGGGAGAGAGGCAGATCTGGAGGTGTCTTTGTTCGTGCCTTCAGGCTGTGGGTCAGAGGCAATCACGGAAGGTGACCGCTCTGCCACGCTTGAAAGTAAGTTTGAGTTTCCTATGGCGAAGGAATATGGACTGAGCAATGGTTTTGGTTCATCTAGTACAGGGATTGAGACTGTGTCTTGTCTTACGCAACCCTCTGCTGGTGCCAGGCAAATGTTATATTTCACCATACTCGGTAGGCCTAAAAGAACATCACCGGGGATTTTAAGATGTGAACAGACGTGGAAGAGTGCAGTAATGGTTGGTAATGATCTTCCAAGAGAGAGAGAAAGTTGAATTTGGCCAATTACATGAAAAGAAGTGTTATCTAATCCCCTAAGGTTTAAAGAAGGAGGTTCAATAACCAGTGTCTGTCTTTTACTTGTCCCAAATAGGCTTTTCAGGGTATGAATGTTTATAACATTTGCTGTCGCACCTGTGTCTAGAAAAACACTAATTTGATTATTATTGCAAGATGCGGGAACAGCCATAGCAACGTCTCTGTAGTTGGTGCAAAGAGCTAACGTGACTGTTCTTAAGTCCTCTGTGTCATAGTCTGTTTGTTGAGTCTCCAAGTGGAAAAATTTTGAGTTGGTCTGGTGTTGTACCTGACTGGAGTGGTGTGCGTGATGGAGACGGTCACGGCTCACCACCGATATATTTTTGTCTGTAGCTATGGGGGATCGGTTGAGGCAAGGCCTATTTCTTCCCCCGAACTGGGTTTGTTAGCGTGTGTTCTGCAGTCAACTGTGTTGTGTGTCCTGGTTTTGTGGTAGGTACAGTACTGTGATCTGTCACTGTCTTTGGCGTACCAACAATTATGGGTGTAATGACTTCCTGTCTTTTACATTTATCACAGAACCTGGTCTGACGTACGCGTTTCCTAAACCAACAATTTCTGGTGTAGTGACCTTGCTTTCTGCAAATTAAGCAGGTAGGGGTTCGAGCATGAGCGCTATGACCCCTTCTGTTTGAGCAATATCTACTGTTAGGGGCACATGGCCTGCCCCTAGCCTGGCCAGAATGATTGTAAGAGGTTGGTTCTCGTGCCATGATGAAAAGACTGAGTTTAGAACTGCTAATAAGACGGTTTGTCTGTTAAATATGTAGGAAACTATAAAAAACTTAGCTCCATAAAGGCGACGTTGGCCTGTAGTCTAGCATCCGTGGTGAAAATTGGAAGTACTTGTGTGCGGTAGGATTGAGAGGAGTCCTCTTTAAAACAGTCAAGGTGATGTAAGACTGTAAGGGAATAAGAAAGATTAGGACAAAAGATACAATAAGTGTCAGCAATGTATGAAAAGATAGGCGTTGGGAGGGAGAGGCAAGTGGCGTTAATGGGGAGGGAATACTGGACGCATATGTGAGAAAGACAGGGCGGTGGAGGGGGTGCGGGGTGGCGGTTGTGCGAGTCAGCAGCACTGAGTGACGGGGTAGGGGGGGTACCAGGGAGTGGCCGTCTGGGTGTCAGGGGGTTGACTGGGAGAGGTAACAAAGGCTTGGTAACTGGTAGGTAGGTGGGGGGGGGTTAAGGACAAAAACGGAACGTGATGAACCGCTAAATGCTATCTAATAAAGTAACGTCGGTAAAAAAAAAAATCAAACGTCCAAATGATACTCGAGCAGGATTTAAAAAATAGTAAGCATGGAATGGGAAAACTTAGCTGCTTTAAATTGTTACGGTGTGTTTAGACTGGTGGGTTAGAGGGGAGGATTATTTCAGAGTTGATACGGAAAGACTAAAGTAGAAAAGGATTTTAACTGTATAATCAACTGTATATCAGGGCAATTCAAGGGCAAATTGGGGCTAGAGGGGGGGTTTTAATCATGAAATGATACTGTGGAGGGGGTGTTCGTGGTGTTAGGATTTATGAAAGTTGGAAGAAAACAAAAGAAAATGGATATATACTAAGATTGGAACGACACAAGAAGACTTAGCTGTTGACTGCTGAGGTTGTGACAGACAAAATCGTAAACCGCGTAGCTGGTGTGTAGACAGAAGACGGTTGGACGATCTAGGAGACAGAAGGCCAGAGACAGTGAGTGCGTTGAGTTGACGGGCAGGCGTGGCGCGCATGAGTCACTCATCTTCTTCTTCTTCTTCTTCTTCTTCTTCTTCTTGTTCTTCTTCTTCTTCTTCTTCTTCTTCTTCTTCTTCACTTCTTCTTCTTCTTCTTCTTCTTCTTCTTCTTCTTCTTCTTCTTCTTCTTCTTCTTCTTCTTCTTCTTCTTCACTTCTTCTTCTTCTTCCTCTTCTTCTTCTTCCTTTTTCTTCTTCCTCTTCTTCTTCTTCTTCTTCTTCTTGCTTCCTCTTCCTTTTCTGTCTCTTGTAAGCGAGCCGTTGATAGTGGAAAAAAAAAAATACAGGAGCCGCCGTAGACGGTAGTCAGCTGGCACGCTTGAGACAGGGTCGTCTTCCTCCTCTTCCTGTGGTTGGAGGAGGGGGTAGTGGGAGTGCCAGCGGGCCGAGGGAGAGATGCTGAGGTAAGGAATGCTTACGTCGGCTGATGTATGCGGGAGGCCACACTTTCTCTCTCGCCTTAATGGGGGGTGTGCACGGTTGTGAAGATGGGTTGTAATAGGTTCGTAGGCTTGGTATTTGCTGTATCGTGGAGTCAAACACTACTGAACGCCCCAGTATATCGTTTTGAGCCACCGGGCAGAAATTTTCGTGGCGAAGAAGCAAAGTTTTGTAACCGGCACTGTATGTCTCTGTAAGGCACTGTATTTCAATATACGTTCGTTACACCGCTGGCACCATTGTAAGATTATTGTTTCTGTTGTTTACTAAAACACTCACAGGGTTTTAGGGTATATTTTAAACAGTCTTGATCGTGTGTACACGAGCACGTAAGATGTGCGTGATGACCCGAGGCCGGCCTGGCAGTGACTGGCCGGCCCTGCTTAAGGAAAACGGAATGCTAAAGCTTGAAGATAAGATACAGAGAACGATAGTGTTTAGAGGTTAACTGACATATCCTACAAGGCTCGGTCACTCTCACTAAGACATGAAAAAAAAAAAAAAAAAACTGGGCAACACAACGCTATAAACATGACAAGTTACAAGAAAAAAAATGTACATGACATATGGTACCAAAAAAAAACTTCATACTAGATTTAAATCCATTTTCACTACTTAGGATAGGCCACTGATTATTGGGTAGGCGTTAGCAGTAGGGCTCAATTCCCGTTACTGGAGGTTAACAGAGAACTCTCCAGTGCCTGGTAACACCTTCCTGACTTCGGTGGCCTTCCCTTAAATGACCAATCCGGTCCTGCACAAACACTAGGAACCACAAAGTTATTTTAAACATGGTGAAAGACTGTCTCTAACTCCAGAGAACTGAAATATGTAACCTTTACACTGAGGGCACACAGATTTATATAGGAGATCCACTTTGCCAAATAATGCAACTTTAGGATAATCAGGGTCAGAAAAGCTACTCATAGAATTTTTAGCGTAGTTACTCTAGGTTATGCCTCCCGCTAATTAAATCCACAAAATCCCACCGCTATACCAACCACTGTAACTCCCCGAATTTCTTAGCCGTTCCTCCCTCTCTACGTCCGTGTGCCTTCCGCACTGCACTGCCAGCAAAACTATTTAAGAAAACCGGGCGCCAACACGCACCCTCAATAAAAAATGAATGTCAATGCCTCAACGAGCAGCGCAGAGCAGAGGACAAAGACAGAGCAGAAATGAGGCGTGAACAGAACAAAAATAATAATGTGCCACCACTGTCACGAAATGAACAGAACACAAAAATAATAATGTGAAATTAAATATTAATAAATGGGAATCATTCATAACATGCTGAAAAAGGAACAAATTAAAAGGAGTATAAAAATAAATAAATATATTTGAGATCCCCTTTTAAACACTGAACAGAAAACGGGCCGAGCTTCACGGGGTGACTGAACAAAAGACTAGATCAAGAATTAACAATATTATTCAAAACTGTCACCCGTGACTGAGATCAAGATATGAATTCTTAGGATAGTTAATTCAACACATGTAAACTGGTAACCAAAACTCTTCAGAAACTGGGCTGTGGATAATGACAGGTAGGGATGAACACTATACTAAATTTAATACTCCTTCGTTAACAAAAACACAAGCCAAAAAACCACTAAATTACTGAAACTTATATTTGACTATGACTCACTGACTGGGGAACAAAACTTACAGTAAGGAAAATTTAATCACTAACCATGCACAATAAAACTTATTTCTACTACAAAACACTATGGAGTAGTTTAAGGAACTATAATTAACGTCCAAGGGGCATCCAGGGGCAGTTGTACCACGAACATACTCCGCACTCCAAGCCAAAGTTCCGGAGAAGCTCACTTGAAAAAAAAAAAAAAAAAAAAACAAGGGCGGAATGTTTCACACTGGCCTTGCCTCGTCCTTTCTCGGAAAGCCTTAATCCTACTTTGGCAATCTTATGCACAATAACTTATCTGTACACTAGGGGAGAGGTTTTCAGGTAAAGTGCCCGCCCGGGTGACACGGCAAGCCAAAGAATACGTCCTTGGACACGCCCGTTCACGCCCGCGCAAGATTCCCATACACCCCACTGCAGACATGCGGACCCACATGCTCCTTTCCCTGTGTTGGGGCGAGTCTCTAGGGCCCCCACACACAGCCTACGTAGAGCCCCCGCAACTGACCCCGGGACACGCCTGGCGTGCGGAGAGATTTGGTTGAGACTCAAGGGTACAATTTTAAAAGAATATTCACAAAAATAAGAAGAAAAATTACGGAGCTAAACTGGACAGACCTGGCGTGCGGAGAGATTTGGTTGAGACTAAAGCACGCCAGCAACTAGAAGCTGCGCCGTGCCCCAGACTCGGTTGCCAGGGTACGAGTTTTCATTATTTTTAATTATATTATTTCTTTAAATGGGATAGTTTACTTTACTTTGACGTTGGGGCTTCACTAATGGGTAATTTATACTGTATTTAGTCTAGCCAGCGAAAGGGTTACGAATGGCTTACAAGAATTAGATTAAGGCGTAGAGAAGTCACGCGGTCTTTAGGGGGGAGAGAGAGAGGAGGGGAAAAGTGAGGTGGGTGGGGGGGGGTAGGGGAAGAAATACTGCGAACTGTGGAGACAGATGGAAACAATGGACCCGCACTTTCCACTATTGCGCCATGTGTTGAAATCTGAGATTCTATACGGCTTTGTATTGACTCGCTTAAACATACTCGACTTTCAGAGATGAGATAATTTTAAAATTATAATAATACAAGGACCCATGCCTTACAAGCAAGGCCATGACATGCGTTATTGTTATGGAAAATTCCGCATTCTCATTCATCTCCCAAGGATGAAAGCTTACAAAGAAGGACGAGATGTGTTCATGGCTTGTGAAGATGCTGGGTCTATTCTCCGAGAAGGATATCAGACTGATCGAGACGAGCAAAGTGTCATGATGACCCAAATTGCTGAAATGATCCCGACAGGATATCTTCGCACTCAAAATAACATTTTCTGGATCGTTTGATTTGTTTTTTTTTTTTGAGTCTATTCCACGGTCCCTTTTTGTCACTGGTCAGCATACTTATCAATGGTTCAAACATCGCATATCAAACATCCAACACAACTATCAAACCAACCAATACTATCCATTGCTCAGCTGTTGGTGTACAACAGCATCAAGAGACGCAGGGAAACTGTGAGAAATCCACAAGTATATCACAGCAAAGATCGTGAAGCGCCACTACCTCGTCTATGTAGGTCTTAAGGCTCATGCACTAACCAGAGATAAAAAGTTGATTGAGAGTCTATATACTCTTGGTATGTCAGCATCATACAACTGCACAATGGACTTGATCACGTCATTTGGTAATAACGTATGTGACAGCAATGCATGT
>JALJCO010002153.1:100000-170124 GCA_023101725.1 Atherinomorus stipes | reverse complement strand
CAGGTCAGCCTTCATTAAAGAAGTGTCAGTTTGACTAATTAAGTTATAATTAATTTAATAAACTAACTCTCAAGCTAATTTCTTTTACGAAAGCAACATGGCCGAAATCCGATATCGGATATCGGCTCCTATACTTACAAATTAGCTGGATCTGATATCGGATGACCTTTGGTTGATCCAGTGTTTCAATCCAGTCATTTCTGTTTTTTATTAATATCATAATAAATGTACACATAAATGTAATAAATAATATTAAGTACCGTATTTTCCAGACTATAAGTCACACTTTTTTTCGTAGTTTGGCAGCTTGTGCAATATAGTCCAGTGCGACTTATATATAAAAATATATACAATTTCACATATTTTTAAGTATCAATTTATATAGACTGCCATGAGCCAAGGAGTAAATATTACGGTCTAATGTCAAAAGAGGGCGCTCTAGGCTTGTGACAACTATATTCTGCTCCAAGGGCAAAAATCCCAAAATAGCCTCATCTCAGTGAGACGAGTTCATTGTGGACATCTGTCTGTACGGTGGAACAAATCGTCAAAAAACATGTTTATCCTTCTTAGTTATACTGTTTATGATCATTTACAGGTATTAACTTTGGAATCGAACTGATTGGGTCATTTTTATCAGTAACAAGAAGGATATGAAAATTCCGTGAATTACCCTATTTTAAATAAATAAATAAACTTCTTGTCTGGTGCGAATTATAGCCTATATATATTTTTTTTCTGTTCATGATGCATTTTTTGACTGATGCGACTTATACTCAGGAGCGACTTATAGTCCGAAAATTATGGTAGATTTATATCATAGGGGTGGAAAAATATCACAATATTTTCATATGGTGATATATCGATATTTAAAAACGGTATCAATCTATTTTACTAATGAAATCTCGTGAGATTTTGTTGTTCTGTTACAAAATCTCGCGAGATTTCGTCAGAGAACACTGAAATCATGCGAGATTTTGTTGGTAAAATAGATCATTGTGTTTTTAAAATGTCATTATGAAATCAGGATATGAAAATATGACAGTATTTCAGTGTATTGATATTTTTTGTCTTAATTTGTCACATTTTTTCTTTAAAAAAAAGGCTAAATGTTTATGTCAAGGATGATGCCTTCCTCACATGACAAGGTACACAGTTCATTCATTCAACAATCGGATTAGATCGGTATTGGGTATCGGCCGATACACTCAGCCCAGGTATCGGTATCGGATTGGATGGGAAAGAACTGGTTTGGTGCATCTTTAATTTTCAATTTAAAACCTGTAAATAACTGTAATAATCTAAAACAAGTTATTTATTTAAAAAGTACACTTCTGTTTTCTCAAACAATAACTTCTTTGTTTGGTGATGAGGCGTCACTTTAAATTCACAAAGGTTTGGTGTTTGTTTCTTTTATAAAATAAAAATCTTATCAAAACCTCATGATTTTTTCAGAAATATGAAAATAATGATTTGTTTTTGTATTGATGTAGCTTTGTGGATCTGCTGCAACGCTGTATTTTTCTGTTTATCCATCATGAAAATGAATAAATGATTCTTTGTTTGTTGCCGGAGGCCATGAATGACACGCTTCATTGGACCAAACTCACCAACGTTGATCTGTCATTAAATTAAAAGCATAATAGCGTGTTCATCCAAAAAGTTCTGCAACTGTGAGGTATTTATGGGATTATAAGGAATGAGTCATCTGTTTCTGTCTCCGTTTTCTTTATTTATACTGTTTAAGGTGGAATAAGAAACTGAAAGAGGTGGTAAGGTTAAAACATTAGAAAACAATAAAAACAACATTTTTAATTCATGTTCCTCCTTTTATAATTTTGACTTGCAAGTCAGAAGAGTCTGAACTGGTGAGATTGTTTTACTTTATGGTGCAAATTCATCCATGAAGCTCAACTTTAGTTCAGAAGTGACATGAATATTTATCAGAAGTGTTCATGTCAACATTAATTAAACACAGACACCTTTAATGAATTTGATAAGATTTATGAGGCTGATAAAATGATGTCTATAGGAGATAAAAAGCACTGTGAGAGTGAGAAATACCACCTTCAACTACAAGATATAAACACAAAAAGACCGACAAGCAGCCGAGTGGTGAGCAAAGAGAATCCAGATCTCAGAGAAATGGTGAGATTTTAAAGATAGAAATGAAATTTCTCCCTTTGAAAAGGTTTTTAGCCTCAAAGAAATTTAGTCAAACGGGTTTGAAGCATCTCAGCTCAGCTCCCTAAAGCTCCTCGTCATGTTTACCCTTACAGAAAAACCACAGGTGCTCCATATGTGATTCACATGTAGCACATGTGAATCACATGGGCCTAAATGTGATGCACATGTGATTCTCATGTGGTTCACATGTGAATCTCACAGGGGTTTTATGTGATGCATAAATGATTTATTTTAGTTTACTTGTGGTTCATATGTGATGCACATGTGCCGACGTATCACGGGAATTTTCATGTGAATCACACATGATGCCGATGATGTTCACACATGGGGGTTAAATGTTTTTCAAAGGTAAATCTAATGTGGTTTACATGTGACAAACGTAAACAATTCAGGTTTATATGTAATTCACATGTGAACCACTTAGCGGGTGATGCACACGTGATTCATATTTGGTTTACATGTGATTCACATGTAAACCACATACGGGTTTTATGCACATATGATTCACATTTGTTTACATGTGGTTCATATGGGATGCACATGTGCCGACATATCACGGGAATTTACATGTGAATCATACGTGATACTGATGATGTTCACACATGGGGGTTAAATGTTTTTCAAAGGTAAATCTAATGTGGTTTACATGTGACTAACATGTAAATCAAATGGGTTTATGTGTGATTCATATTTGGGTTACATGTGAATCACTTAGGGCTTTTATGTTGTTCAAATCTGATTCACTTTTGGTTGAAATGTGGTTCACATGTGAATCACGTACAGGTTTGATGTGCACATATTATATGATCCACATTTGGTTTACATGTGGTTCATATGTGAATCTCATAGGGGTTTTAAAGTATGTTAGCACATGTGAATCACATGGGCCTTAATGTGATGCACATGTGATTCACATTTGGTTCACGTGTGAATCTCACAGGGGTTTTATGTGATGCATAAACGATTCATTTTAGTTTACATGTGGTTCATATGAGATGCACATGTGCCGATGTATCACGGGAATTTTCATGTGAATCATACGTGATACTGATGATGTTCACACATGGGGGTTAAATGTTTTTCAAAGGTAAATCTAATGTGGTTCACATGTGAATCACGTACAGGTTTGATGTTGTGCACATATTATATGATCCACATTTGGTTTACATGTGGTTCATATGTGAATCTCATTGGGGTTTTAAAGTATGTTAGCACATGTGAATCACATGGGCCTTAATGTGATGCACATGTGATTCACATTTGGTTTACATGTGGTTCACATGTAAATCATATGTGTTTTATTATATGCACATTTGATCAACATTTGGGTTACATGTGTTTCACATGTGAATCATACGGGTTTTATGTTATGCACATGATTCACATTTGGGTTACATGTGGTTCACATGTGGGCTAAATGTTTTTCACATGTTAATCACATGTGGTTTACATGTGACTAACATGTAAATCATATGGGTTTATATGTAATTCACATGTGAACCGCATGGTGGTTTTATGTGAGTCACATGTGGCTTACACATGGTTCACATGTGGTGCACATGTGCATTTATATGTCGTGCTTTTCACGTGTGTATCACATGTAAAGCACATTATTCACACATGTAAAGCACATGTGAAACATGTGGTCACATGTGAAATCGTGTGGTTTTTCTGTAAACGTGCGCTCATTTTCAGCCACTGATGGTTATAATTTTCTAAATATTTTTAGTGTAGTTGTGATTCTATTCAATCTACAATGAATAAAATCAGTCACGTGCTGGAACGAGGCATCACAACAATTTCATATCATGGATTTAAATACAAAAAAAAACAACAAAAAGATAAAAATAAAATCAAATTAAAAAGTAAAAAAAAACATGGCAATTTTCAACTAAATATCACACAACATGGCAGCCACAATTCTTTAGAAAGTTTGATTAAATTCACATATTTATTACATTTTTTATCATGAAAAAACTTTGAGATCAATACAAAACTTCATAAAGGAGACAAGGACAAATAATTCTGAATTTTTCTTAACAAACATTTGTTGGATGAACAAAAGGGTGTGACAAAATACAATACACTGAAATATCAAGATATTTCATGTTGTGATATCACAGTGATATAAAAAATGTATAGATTGTTTTACAAACAAAAAATCTTGTAATATTTCGTAACAGAACGATGAAATTTTGTGATATTTTGTTCTATTGGCAGCGGTTCAGCATGACTGACTGAAATATTTATTTTTCATTGCACTATTATGCATTTTTGATACTCATATATTATTTATTTGACTATTTTCACATAAATTTGTGTACATTTCTACTATTCCAGCTCAGCTGTGGTTGTACTGTTTTCAAAAGCACTTTATTTTTATTTTATTTGCATGTCTATTTGTTTTGGTTTTCCCAGTTGAATTTTGATTGATTTTGACTCATTCTATTGTTTCAGTCATCTGATGTGCGTATGTATGTACAACTTTTATGTCAAACTGCATTTTAAATGTCTTTGAAGTGCATAGAATATTGCAATATATCACAATATTGTATCGTATCGTGATACATATTGTATCATGAAGTCTTTGCCAGCAGTGCAATATTGCAATTCTTTCACTTTGTTCGGGACTGATGGTCCAAACTGGACGTCCAACATCAAACCACAGACTGTAAAAGACCCGAACTCCAGCTGTCAATCACACGTCAAACATGACACCTTCATTTAATTGACATTAATTAAGAAAAGTAACTCCTGCTACTGTTTGTTTTTCATGTCTTTCTGTTTTCCATCTTGATGCTTTGAGTTTTCTGCCCTGATGTTTTACCGTCTTCTTTTGTCCACTTGCATGTTTCCCTTTTCCACCAACATCTTTTTCCAGGAGTTGAATTTCCTCCTTAAAGAAGTTTTATAACCTTTTTTAGAAATGCTTATCATGCTTGCATGTTTCCTGTTAACCAGTAACTCATTAAATTCTACATCTAATTCTTGTTTTGGTTAGCTGTTGGCTAAATTAACAATTAAAGTAAAGCTTTTTAAATAATATTTTTTTAAAAAGCTATTTTATAACTGTTTTTATGTTCTAGTTTTTCTAAGATTTATGTGTTATTTCATTTTATAATTTATGTTTTAAATAGAATCCATCAAGTTTCATGGCACAAATAACTTTTGTTTTTTGGGACTAAAGTGAAAGTTTTTGCTTCAAGCTGTTGTCAGCTATTGTGTAAATCGTGAGTAATTGGGATTTTTTAATTCTAATTTCCCTGTTATGGCTTGTTTATCTTGTAAATAAAGTTTTAACAGAGTTTATTCACACTTTAGTTTAAACTGACGGTCATTTTTTCCCCCTCTGTATGTGTTAGTTGTGTTTTATTGCCTTTAAAAGTGAAAAATCTCAGATTTTTAATCCGAATCCTCCTCACTGGGCTCCTGTGGCTGCTGAGCTGCCCCTGCCCACTGCGCATGCCCCATCAGGAGGGGGGTCTGCTCACTCTGCTCCATCCGGGAACTTCAGAATTACCATTGACAGCCGAAGCGCAACTTTTCCCCAGGCAAAGTGAAATCAAGCCGCGGACTCGGACAAAATATAGTCCCCGTTTTTTAACTTAAAATTATCGAAAGAAATGCCAACCCGCCTCCCGCTGGGACCCGTCGACGTTCGGTTGTCCTCTGGGGAGCAGCCATCCGAGGCCGGAGCCCTTCATGCCGGGTTTGGAGCACTTTTGGAGACGGGCGGAAAGTGGGTGATGAGTCCTAGCCTGTAAAAGAAGCGAGAACTTGCTTTGCAGCCTGAGTAGTTCTTCTTTCAATTGTTATTGTCGCTTTAAAAAAATCTTTAATTCACTTAAACTTCGTCTCGGCTGCGTCGAAAGTGGGAGAAAAGTGCTTTTCTGGCTGGAACATGGAACTACAAGGCCTGCAAGAGGCGCTGAAAGTAGAAATCCAATGTCATCAGGTAAATGAAACATCGTGTTATTCTACCCTTATTGGTGTTTGAGCAAGTGAGAGCAGGAGGAGAAACGAGGGATGAGAGGTTAACACTCGGAGGGGGAGAACTATGCGACACGTCCGTTATCATGTCTGCCCGAACCACGGTGCCCACTTCCAAGTCTGATGATTTAGTGCACTTTTAACGGGACTTTGGCTCCTTGTCGAGGCTGTTTTGTCGGAGAATTTGGAGCGATAATGCGGTGGTGCCGTGAGGCGATCAGGACGCGACCTGAATATTTATGAGCTGCTACAAACTGAGGCTTTCACCGCCGCTTTGTTCCCCCCCCCGTAAACTTGAGACACTTTTCTAATCTGCTCCTCCATCGCTGCCAAACTAGTTGCTGAGATGCAGCGCCGCGGAAAGCGACGCTTTCCCGGCAGCCTCTCGGCTTCCAGCCCGGCCAGGAGGGTCGGGGAGTGAGCAGAAACTTTATCAGCATAAATCTGCTCCGGTGTGTCGGCTACCACCAGCAGCCCCCATCCTCCCATCCTCCCATCTGCTCTTTAAAATGAGCTCCAGCGCTAAACTTTCATCTTTGTTTCCAGATCAGCTCGCGGTGATGGTGTGATTGGAGACAGCTGCTGAGGGACACATGTTCCGCCTGACAGCCTCTCTTTTTCTGCCGTTTCCCCCCCGAACATACACTCAGTTGTGTCGGTAAAAGTGTCCGTTGTGTTTGGTGTGCTTTGCGGGGACGAGCATCTCCTCTTCTCGCCACTCAAAGTTGTGTAATGTTGAGAAATTTTAGCGTCCATTTTGAGTTGGTCGACATGTTTCTGGAGAGTGGGGATAGAGGCTAATAAAGGAGCATCCTGGCTAACTCCCCACACTTTTCGGGGGGAGGTGATTTGTTGTAGTTTGACCGGGTGAACCGGCGGTTTAAACCTGCCGGAGTTGCTGGTTTTAATCCTGCTTTTGAGCCGTTACACAGCCCTGTTTGGTTACTTTACACTTAGTCTGCTGGTATTATTTCTTGTCGGTCACGTGACCGCACGGGAGCGTTTGATTCGCTCGTAATTACGCTTTCACTTTTTTTGCTTTCCCGTTTTTCTTTTTCATGGCGACCAAACGGTGTCCGGGGCTGAGTTTGGGGCGGTTTGCGCGGTGGAGGGCAGCGGCAGGGCGGGTGCTGGGGCGGGCGGTGTTCAGCACCGCGGCCAGCTCCTCCGGCTGCCCCCGCCGGTCGGTCCCAGCCCGGCTGCGGCGCCCTCACAACTTCCCCACAGTCACTACAAGAGGAATTCAGCCCCCATATTTGTACATCCACTCAGCGTGGATGTTTGTCCTCTTTTTCGACCGTATTTTCTGGCGGAATTCAGTTGTGAGTTGAACTTAATTCAGATTAAAAGTCAGCTTTCAGCCTCGGAGCAGCTCCTGGAAGATAACCCAGTTTCTTATCAGGATCTTAAAGCTGAATCCCTGTTGTTTGTATTTTCTTCTTCTCCTCTCAGTTTGGTAGTGGAAGCTTCCATTTTGAAAGAGAAAAGGGGGGTGGTTTGCCCCCCCCCTTCACAACATGGAGAGGAGAAAAAAAGTCTGCAGAGTTTAATGCAGGAGCTGGAGGAGGGGGGATGGGCCCCATTCATGCCTAACATTACCATTTTGATTGCTTTGATGCTGTTTTTGGTTTGGATGGAGGGGGGGAGGGGTGGCGGAGAGGCAGAAAGCCCAGTCAGCACTGGCTGCTCGGCCACGTCTGTAATCACTACACGCTATAAACTGATCTGTTACTCGTGCACGTACATGAAGTGCTGCTGTCTTCCAGGTGCAGGTTTATAGAGGCCGGAGCTGTTTCTGGAAAGCCCACCGTCATGGCACGACACGGTGCAAACAAAAGTTTAATTCTCAGGTTATTTTAATCACTGGGGGGGGATCATTGTGCAGGTTTGGTCCCACAGGTGTTTACGGATGCTCCGCTTGCAGTAAATACAGGATTATTTACATATTTCTGACATCCACGAGCAGGCCTGAAAATAAACTCGACTCAGTCTCATTCCTTCATCTCCTTTGCCAGGTTGCGTCCTCGACCCGGTGGCTCATGTTTCTGGTGGGAGATCAGATTTAGCCGTCTTTGCTTCATTTCAAACCGACTCGGCTGCACGTGGAGTTTATTTTTGTGGCGGTTTTAGGTCTGCAGCGTGGTCCAGAGGGTTTGGGTTTCCTGATCACAAGCAGGAGGATAAAATTAGAAATATTAGATAGTAGGGATGGGCAAATCAATACCCGATACCTATATCGATACTTCTATACCAGACAGATAAAACATCGGATTCAGTATGTATTTCAGTATCGTGATACAGCTGTACAGATTCAAAACATGCATTTGTTTCTACTTCTGAGAGTTTTAGGCAATGAAATGATGAAAGCAGCCAGATTTTAGCTTCTGTATCACATGATGGTGGTAGCCTATCAGATTCTAGCTTCTGTATCACATGATGGTGGTAGCCTATCAGATTCTAGCTTCTGTGTCACATGATGGTGGTAGCCTATCAGATTCTAGCTTCTGTATCACATGATGGTGGTAGCCTATCAGATTCTAGCTTCTGTATCACATGATGGTGGTAGCCTATCAGATTCTAGCTTCTGTGTCGAATGATGGTGGTAGCCTATCAGATTCTAGCTTCTGTATCACATGATGGTGGTAGCCTATCAGATTCTAGCTTCTGTATCACATGATGGTGGTAGCCTATCAGATTCTAGCTTCTGTATCACATGATGGTGGTAGCCTATCGGATTCTAGCTTCTGTGTCACATGATGGTGGTAGCCTATCAGATTCTAGCTTCTGTGTCACATGATGGCGGTAGCCTATCAGATTCTAGCTTCTGTGTCACATGATGGCGGTAGCCTATCAGATTCTAGCTTCTGTGTCACATGATGGTGGTAGCCTATCAGATTCTAGCTTCTGTGTCACATGATGGTGGTAGCCTATCAGATTCTAGCTTCTGTATCACATGATGGTGGTAGCCTATCAGATTCTAGCTTCTGTATCACATGATGGTGGTAGCCTATCGGATTCTAGCTTCTGTGTCACATGATGGTGGTAGCCTATCAGATTCTAGCTTCTGTATCACATGATGGTGGTAGCCTATCAGATTCTAGCTTCTGTATCACATGATGGTGGTAGCCTATCAGATTCTAGCTTCTGTATCACATGATGGTGGTAGCCTATCAGATTGTAGCTTCTGTATCACATGATGGTGGTAGCCTATCAGATTCTAGCTTCTGTATCACATGATGGTGGTAGCCTATCAGATTCTAGCTTCTGTATCACATGATGGTGGTAGCCTATCAGATTGTAGCTTCTGTGTCACATGATGGTGGTAGCCTATCAGATTCTAGCTTCTGTATCACATGATGGTGGTAGCCTATCAGATTCTAGCTTCTGTGTCACATGATGGTGGTAGCCTATCAGATTCTAGCTTCTGTATCACATGATGGTGGTAGCCTATCAGATTCTAGCTTCTGTATCACATGATGGTGGTAGCCTATCAGATTCTAGCTTCTGTATCACATGATGGTGGTAGCCTATCAGATGTCATGATGCTGCTACTGTAAGTGATGATGATGATGTTTTGGTAAATTTATAATATCATTTTTACATTTTATTTTTTAACATTTTCTTCTGAATAAATGTAAATCTGAACCTGAACTTAAGTTATTTGATAATTGAAAGAAGTTTTTTATCTTATTTTTAATTTACTCATCAACATAATGTTATAAAGTCATTTCTTTCCAGTACTTCTATTCTTAAGTTTTACTAATAACTAATATTGCCCTTGGATTGCAGATGTTCATGCAAACAATTATGCCATCCTCTTATAAGGGACAAAAAGTATCGGTATCAGTATCGATGAAAAAGTACCATAAACCACTTATACTGTATTGACAGAAAAAAAAATTTTTGTTCTCATCCAGCTTTAATAGAAAACAATAAAATGGAAAAATAATGGAAATGATAATGAATAAAATGCATTACATAAATTTATGAATGATCAGTAAAGATTATAGAAAATATAAAAAATTTCAATTAAAATGGTTAATTTAGTTTGAAAAAATGTAAAAATTGAAACAATGAAGATGATAAACTGCAGAATATGAATGAATTATCTAATATTATAGAAAATAATTAAATTAATATAAAATACGAGAATATATCTTAGAATTAAAAAGAATATTTAAAGAAAGTAATAAATGATAAGAATTGTAATAATATGAGTAAGGTGACGTTGTGCAGAAGGAAATCTTTGAGTCTGCGGAGGAAATCTGTAGATGTGACACGATTTTACTCACAAACAGTCTCATGAAACGCAATCTAAAACGTCATAGTGGTAATATAAGTTCATCAAAACATAATGTGCAAAAACCTGCATTAAAGTCCCGGAGACTGATATGAAACGTGAAGCGAGAGCAGAACGACGACGCAGAGTTTCTGTTTCTGCACAAAACGTCATTATTTATAAAAGACTTGGTCTCATGTGAGAAATGCTTTCATCATTACACTGACGTGACATTTTCCAAAAACCGTACACGCATAATTATTTATAAGCAGCTTTCTCCCCCGATCACGTGACATTTTGTTCGACTGATTGTTTTGTGTGCGAGACGCAGGACGAACGTCAGCGTGGCTGTTACCTGCAGCAGGACAAACGTCAGCGTGGCTGTTACCTGCAGCAGCAGAACGAACGTCAGCGTGGCTGTTACCTGCAGCAGCAGGACGAACGTCAGCGTGGCTGTTACCTGCAGCAGCAGGACGAACGTCAGCGCGGCTGTTACCTGCAGCAGCAGAACGAACGTCAGCGTGGCTGTTACCTGCAGCAGCAGGACGAACGTCAGCGCGGCTGTTACCTGCAGCAGCAGGACGAACGTCAGCGCGGCTGTTACCTGCAGCAGCAGAACGAACGTCAGCGTGGCTGTTACCTGCAGCAGCAGGACGAACGTCAGCGTGGCTGTTACCTGCAGCAGCAGAACGAACGTCAGCGTGGCCGTTACCTGCAGCAGCAGAACGAACGTCAGCGTGGCCGTTACCTGCAGCAGCAGGACGAACGTCAGCGTGGCTGTTACCTGCAGCAGCAGGACGAACGTCAGCGTGGCCGTTACCTGCAGCAGCAGAACGAACGTCAGCGTGGCTGTTACCTGCAGCAGCAGGACGAACGTCAGCGTGGCTGTTACCTGCAGCAGCAGGACGAACGTCAGCGTGGCCGTTACCTGCAGCAGCAGAACGAACGTCAGCGTGGCTGTTACCTGCAGCAGCAGAACGAACGTCAGCGTGGCTGTTACCTGCAGCAGCAGGACGAACGTCAGCGCGGCCGTTACCTGCAGCAGCAGGACACTGTCAGCGTGGCTGTTACCTGCAGCAGCAGGACAAACGTCAGCGTGGCTGTTACCTGCAGCAGCAGGACAAACGTCAGCGTGGCTGTTACCTGCAGCAGCAGGACACTGTCAGCGTGGCTGTTACCTGCAGCAGCAGGACAAACGTCAGCGTGGCTGTTACCTGCAGCAGCAGGACGAACGTCAGCGTGGCTGTTACCTGCAGCAGCAGGATGAACGTCAGCGTGGCCGTTACCTGCAGCAGCAGGACGAACGTCAGCGTGGCTGTTACCTGCAGCAGCAGGACGAACGTCAGCGTGGCTGTTACCTGCAGCAGCAGGACGAACGTCAGCGTGGCTGTTACCTGCAGCAGCAGGACAAACGTCAGCGTGGCCGTTACCTGCAGCAGCAGGACGACCGTCAGCGTGGCTGTTACCTGCAGCAGCAGGACGAACGTCAGCAGGACGAACGTCAGCAGGACGAACGTCAGCGTGGCTGTTACCTGCAGCAGCAGGACGACCGTCAGCGTGGCTGTTACCTGCAGCAGCAGGACGAACGTCAGCAGGACGAACGTCAGCAGGACGAACGTCAGCGTGGCTGTTACCTGCAGCAGCAGGACGAACGTCAGCGTGGCTGTTACCTGCAGCAGCAGGACGAACGTCAGCGTGGCCGTTACCTGCAGCAGCAGGACGAACGTCAGCGTGGCCGTTACCTGCAGCAGCAGGACGAACGTCAGCGCGGCTGTTACCTGCAGCAGCAGGACGAACGTCAGCGTGGCTGTTACCTGCAGCAGCAGGACGAACGTCAGCGTGGCTGTTACCTGCAGCAGCAGGACGAACGTCAGCGTGGCCGTTACCTGCAGCAGCAGGACGAACGTCAGCGTGGCTGTTACCTGCAGCAGCAGGACGAACGTCAGCGTGGCTGTTACCTGCAGCAGCAGGACGTCCTGCTCTCCATCTCTGAAACTTTCCCAGCTCTGGTCTGACGACCATGTTTTACTCTGTTTATTGTGGACCTCCATGAGCGACAGCAGGATGCTGTTGCTCTGCTTCCTGGAGTCCGTACAAAGATTCATACGAGACATTAAAGAAAATTACACTTTCAGAAATCAGAAAAAACTGAAACTACAGCATGCTACACTCATCCACAAAATCTTCCCAAAATCAGCAATTCTGACCGACCTTGAGATGAATAAATCTCATGCCCGTCATATCATAATATATTTATATATATATATATATATATATATATATATATATATATATATATATATATATATAAATATAATATAGTTTTTTTTTCTTTGTTTTCTCTGGTTTTCCGTGGTTTTCTATAATTTTCCACTTTTTTCTGTAATTATCTGGGGTTTTTTTTGTAGTTTTCTGTGGTTTTCCGTTGTTTTCTGTAGTTTTTTCTGTCTGCAGCTCAGAAAGCAGCAGAGTTTGGTCATGTGTTGCTCATGTTTGTGTTTATTTTTGTAATTTTCTGTAGTTCTCTGTAATTTTACGTAGTTTTCTGTGTTTTTCGTTTTTTTTTTTTTGTAATTTTCTGTGGTTTACTGTAATTTTCCGTAGTGTTTTGTGGTTTGTGTTTGTAATTTTCTGTAGTTTTCCGTAGTTTTCCCGTCCTGCAGCTCAGTAGGCAGCAGAGTTTGGTCATGTGTTGCTCATGTTTGTTTATTTGTGGTTATTTATTCCTCATGTATCTGCAGCTCCTAAATGAGCTGTTCAAGGACAGTTTGAAAACTGAAAAGATTCTTCAAGTTTTTACTGTTTCTGTTTTTACTTGCATGTAAAGTTGTGAGTATTTCTGTGTTTATGGTGGTGGTTGAAGATCCCCCCCCCCCCCCCCTCCCCCCCGCTTGCTGGCTGTTGCGTCACCGCTCCTCTGCCTCGTCAGGTTGAGCTGAGGCTTCCTTCACCTTCATCTCCGGCTCGTCTGTAATTCACGCGGCTTTTCTGAGCAGATACTTTCTGTTCTGCAGAAGTGAAAACAAAGAGCTGGAAGGCTGTTGTAGTAAAACGCTCTCAGAAGCAGCGTCCGTAACCATGGATACGCCTGCTTCTCATGAGGGGTGCGTTTGAAGTTTCAGAGCTGCTTCTGAGCAGCGTGATGAAGACGCCTCATTCAGACGTTTTAATGAGAGCTGTTGTGTTTCTGGGTGGCTGGCTAAGCGGGGCCGTGGTGTGTTTAAAGGTCATGACTAATGTTGTGTGTCCCGGCTGCATCCATACTGATGCCGTGAAGCTCGCGCTGAGCTGGAGCTGTGGGTAAAACTGTCAGACCGATGCAGGATTTCACCTCTCTGACAGCAGATGGATGAAAACAGAAAGTCATCCTCACGGAAACGCAGCAGCAGATCCTGTTTTAGGCCGCGTGTAGTTTATTAAAACCAGATTACATAACGTGATGGTGAGCGAGCGACCGTGTGTAAACACATCTGACCTTCTTCAGGACGGGTTCATGGAGCGCTTAAAGTTCGGACATCTTAGTGACGGTTAACCTGCAGGGATCTTCCATCTTTGTGAATGTTGCGAGTCTTTTTGGCTTTTATTTGAGTTATTCTTGTTGTTGCCGTCTCGGGTAACCTTGAAATTAGACGAGAACACGTTAAGTGAATTTGTTTCTACGTTGCAGGACCCGTGATGTGACGACTGCACACGCACGGCGTGATGATATTTAATGATATATCATGCAGCTTTGTTCTGAACGGCTGATTTGGTTTCACAATGCATCACGGTAACGTAAGGCTGGACGATATCACGCTATTTTTATATGTCCATATATGGATATTTAAACGTGGTATTGATCTGTTTTACTCATGAAATCTCGCAGGTGAGTCCAGGTTTTCATCAACCCCCCAGTTTTTATTGTAATGACTGAAATGTTTATTTCTCATATGCAGGAATGCACAATATTGGAGATTTGACCGATATCTGATATGTCGATATTCTAAAACTCATGTGGCTGATAACCGATATCGATACTGATATTAAAACTGAAAAAAATAAGCAGTCATTGCAAACAGCAGGTTTATCTGTTTCAGACACTTTGATAAATAGGGGTGGGAAAAAATATTGATACACCAGAATATCATGATATTTTTATATGCCAATATCAAATCAATATTTAAAAATGCGGCATTGATCTATTTTTCTTAGGTCCTGTATTCCAGGTACAGATGATATGCAGAACTGATTATTCTACACAGTCGAGGAGTTTATTATATGCACGATATAATCCCCTATCGGTATCGGCCTTAAAACTGAGTATCAGACATTGGCCACCCCACTGATATAATCAGCCCGCTGTTTCTAAAGTCTAAAAAATATATATTTTTCAAAAACTTCTTTTTTACAGACTTTTAAACTTTTATAGACTAGGGGTGGAAAAAAATATCAAGCATATGCTGATAAAAACGCGGTATCAATCTATTTCACCAATGAAATCTTGCGATTTATCATCATTCTGTTACAAAATTTCGCAAAAATTCGCAAAAAATTTTGTGATATTTTCATATGCTGATACGACATTCAAAAACGTGGTATCGATCTATTTAACTGACACAATCTTGTGATATTTCATCCTTCTGTCACAAAATTTTGCGAAAAGTTACGAAATATCATAAGATTGTAACAGCACGACAAAATCTCGCAAGATTTTGCAAGATTTTACTTACAAAATCTCGCAAGATTTTGTAAGTAAAATAGATTGATATGAAACTATCGCAATATTTCAGTGTATTGATATTTCTTCTCACCCCTGTTTTTCAAAGTGTAGGAAACGGATAACGAAACAGCTGTTTGCAATAACTGCTTATTTTTTTTCAGCTTTAATATCGGTATTGTTATCGGCCATATGAGTTTTAAAATATCGGCATATCTGATATCTGTCAAAATTCCAATATGGTGCATCCCTAATTATTTTACATGCTGAAAAAAATGCTGAAACAAATGAAGACCTGCTGGAGTGCTAACGTGGTTTCCACGTTTCTGATGTCGGGACATAAGCTGATGCGTAAACGCTGCCGTCGTTTCTGACCAGGATGGTTGTGAGAAACGTGGCGAGCTGCTTCCCGAGTCCCGTCCATGAACGTGGTTTCCACGTTTCTGATGTCGGGACATAAGCTGATGCGTAAACGCTGCCGTCGTTTCTGACCAGGATGGTTGTGAGAAACGTGGCGAGCTGCTTCCCGAGTCCCGTCCATGAACGTGGTTTCCACGTTTCTGATGTCGGGACATAAGCTGATGCGTAAACGTTGCCGTCGTTTCTGACCAGGATGGTTGTGAGAAACGTGGCGAGCTGCTTCCCGAGTCCCGTCCATGAACGTGGTTTCCACGTTTCTGATGTCGGGACAAAAGCTGATGCGTAAACGCTGCCGTCGTTTCTGACCAGGATGGTTGTGAGAAACGTGGCGAGCTGCTTCCCGAGTCCCGTCCATGAACGTGGTTTCCACGTTTCTGATGTCGGGACATAAGCTGATGCGTAAACGCTGCCGTCGTTTCTGACCAGGATGGTTGTGAGAAACGTGGCGAGCTGCTTCCCGAGTCCCGTCCATGAACGTGGTTTCCACGTTTCTGATGTCGGGACATAAGCTGATGCGTAAACGCTGCCGTCGTTTCTGACCAGGATGGTTGTGAGAAACGTGGCGAGCTGCTTCCTGAGTCTCATCCATGATTAGAAAGTAGGAATGCTGCGTCTGAATGAAGCTGCTACACCACATTAAGCTGTCATTAACCCTCCTCTTGTTGTCTGGAAGACTGTTTTCTGTGGAATAAATGGATTACAGGTGGAGACGGAGTGAAATAAAAGCGTTTCAGAGGCCTGATCTCTGCTTCGGTCGCTGGAACGCGGCAGGTTTGCAGCTGTGGCTGATTTAAGCTCCACTTTCAGGATCCTCCACGAACCCTGAGGTGTTAATTTGAGTTTATGTCGTCGTCAGATGGAGAAGTTTCTAATAAAATGTGAGGAGCAGCTCTGCAGGTGATGCTAAAGCTGTTCCCAGGTCAGTTTTAAAAGCTCTGCTCTGTGGTTGGACGTTTGAGCTTCCTCCTCCTCCTCCTCCTCATCGGTGAGGGTGAACTTTCCCAGCAGCGGAGACTCGGGTTAATCCCAG
This sequence comes from Atherinomorus stipes, assembly GCA_023101725.1. Classification (NCBI taxonomy): domain Eukaryota; kingdom Metazoa; phylum Chordata; class Actinopteri; order Atheriniformes; family Atherinidae; genus Atherinomorus; species Atherinomorus stipes. Next base: position 153,522 of record JALJCO010002153.1, on the reverse strand, counting down.
AACGGCTCGTTACCAACTCCTGCTGGGATGATTAAACCGGGGAGGTCGGACCACCGGATCACAACTTCCACTCTTCCTCACTGAAGCATCATGTCCACCTGCCTCGGTGCATGCTGGGAAACGATGCAGCTGCTCGCAGCCCAGATGATTGACAGCTCTTCTCTCTGAGAGGGAAACGGCAGCCTTCGTTGTTCAAAGCGCAGACCCCCCCCCAAAACGTATACTCCTGCATTCAGGGATGCACCATCCTGGAAATTTGGCTGATACCAGATATGCTGATATTTTAGCACTCATGTGGCCAATAACCGATATCGATACCGATATTAAAGCTGAAAAATAAATGATGTAATATTCATTCCAAATAGGGCTGTGTTAAACGATTATTTTTTAAACGATTAATCTATCGATTATTTTTTCGATGCATCGATTAATCTAACGATTCACTTTTTTTGGCTCGATTCGACTCGATTCGATTCGATTATCGATTATCTCCTCATAAATTGACATACAGCAATTTATATATGCTGATATAGATATCTAAAATGTAAAAAAGAGCATGAATAAAAAGGCAGTGGGAGCAGCAGCCTGTCATGGAGTTTTTCATGAACCAACAGAATGTAAAATTTATGTTGAAAACACAGCGGACTGAAAAACAGGCTTTTAATTCTTTCATTTACATGAAAATAATAATAAAAAAGTCATTATTGAAATAGTATGATCATGTAAACTTGGAGGATTTAAGCTAAGACAGATATTATTTTCCAACAAAAGATAATGAAGATAAGTAAACATTCAGAGTTGAACATCTATATTGAACATGGGTCTAGCTTCCAGAAAAAGTGCATCTTCATCTTCATTCTGTTAATGCTTAATACGGGTGCCAATCACTTGGAAATGAAATTAAAAATTCTTTATTTATCCCAGAAGTGATTACACAATACTATTACCAACAGATGAAATACGATCATGAGGTTGAGAACGTGACTTTAATTATATAAAGTCAGAGACGAGACAGCTCCCGGCATCAGCTGCAGTTCCACCCACGGCCAGCAGATGGAGCTCGTGCTTCATGCTGACCGTCTCAAACAGGCCTGACGTGTCTGAAGACATGGCGTCCATCTCACGGAAGTTGTCTCATGTCTCATTAGGCTTCGGATTCGCCATCCCTAATATATAGTTATACCTTCGATAAACGAGTGTGGGCCTTCACTGCCTTACACTTTGGAAACTTGGAAGAGCCACTCGCGGAGATCGCACCGCCATCTTTGTTTTAGTCTGAAGTCGCATGGCGCCGCCATCTTTGTTTTGGTCTGACGACGCATCGGTACGCATATTTTGCGTCGACGTATTTGTTGCGTCGACGTAATCGGTTACGTCGACGCATCGTCCCAGCCCTAATTCCAAAGCTAACAGGATACGTGCGGACGTTCGTCTGCCTGAGGGAAAAAACCAGAAACTGTCTGTAGAAGTTTTCAAGTCTGTAAAAAAGAAGTTTTCAAAGAAGTTTTTTTTTTTTTTAGCAGTTTCTGATAACTTCAGAGAAACATCTTTAGGTTACAGACCAGTTTGGGTCTTTCAGACACGATTGTACATTTCACGGTAGGATTAGAGCTTTTCAGTTGCAAGATATGGACATTAATCAGTTCTTAGCAAGATAAAATATGCGATTTTGATGCTTAATTCCACCTTAGCAAGGTGTTGGAGGGGATGAAAAGGATTAGTTTTCCAGAAATCTGGATGATTTTCCTAAATAAACTGTTGCCATTTAACAGTTTTTTTTTCTTTTTAATTGACACAGAGGAATTTCAGTTTATGGGGAAAAATCGCTTCTGAAGCCTAATTTACCTCAATCCTCTATAAAATTATTCAAGGTATTGAAATGATTCTTTACTTACGATTGAATGTATGAATCATATTGACTGGACGTCAAATGGCAACACGTAGAACAGTAAAGCAGAAACGTCCCTGATAATCGTTAAACTCATCAGTCACAGCAGTGAAGCTCGAACGTGTCACAAAAACTGTTTCATGTCAGCATGACGATAACGAGACGATGACGAGCTGAACATGTTTCTATGACGACTAAAACATGACGAGACTGGAGGAAAATGTTCATCTCTGGTCTGTCAGACGTTCATAATGCAGAAATATCTGCATATTCTGCATTAATCTGCCTGTAAAAGATTAAACAGTAGTTGCATCTTCGTGTTTGGGCGCGTGAACATCAGAGTTCTGCAGGTTTACCGACCCGCATCCGCCTGAACTGAGACCCACGAACCGCGGCTCTCCCTGTCAAACCTGACCCGCACGTGTCACGTTAACTTCCTAAATTCACAGATTCCTGCATAAAGATCATCCTCCTGGCTGGAACCGTGTTCTCCGTCCTGCTTCACATCAGCGTCTCTGCTGCTGGAAATCATCCTGATGTTTAAAACACGTCACGTCCAACCAAAAAGAACCTTATTCTCACCCGAACTACAGAAATATCCTCCACACCTGAACCGTGATATTAATCTCTGTCATTTCTACCTGCTGAACAGCGTTTTTGTGGGTCACCGTCGGGTATCTGAACTGCTGCAGGACTCTGGTGCTCACACCTGCCGTCAGACGCGCTGCTGCTCGGCTGCGTTGGTCCCAAACGGTGGGAAGTCCGACTCTTTTCAGAGAGCCGACTCTTTTGAATCAGCTCCCAAAGAAGAGCCGGCTCGTTTGTTTCCCAAACGGCTCTTAATTTAAGATATTTACTGCCCTATATTTTACCTTAATTTTGCAATAAATGAATGGTTTGTGTTAAAAACTTTTTTGCATTCAGTATTTTTATGAAAAGCTTTAAAATTCTGTGTATTTATTCCATCTTCAAACTTTTTGTTTATCTGATAGGAACAGTACATATTAATGAACACATGTAGCAACAGAGGTAAATGTGTTGGGTTAGCATTAGCAAGCTAATTAGCATCAGCAGTCCCTTAGCAGGTAAAGAAAAGATACACAACACAATAAAACAACAAAATTAAATTTTATATATTTGTATAAACCTGTATGCTCACATGTGACTGGCAGCATGGCCTCCAGAGTCGCCAGTTATTCTTTTCTTTTTTAAAAATATAGCCTAACTGATAGGGCTGGGGGAAAAAATCGATACACTGAAATATTGCGATATTTTCATATGGAGATTTCATATAGAGATCCAAAAATGCAATATTTATCTATTTTACCAACGAAATCTCGCGAGATTTCACGAAAACCCACGAGATTTCTTGACTGAACAATGAAATCTCGCGAGATTTCATTAGTAAAATAGATCGATACCACATTTTTACATACCGATATATCAGCATATGAAAATATCGCGATATTTCAGTGTATCGATTTTTTTTTTTTTCCCAGCCCTACTAACTGACTAAAACTATCAGATACTAAAATGCGACTGACACTAATCAGCATTTTCCTCAGAAAGACTAAAAGTCAGATAGCTGCCGAAAGCAACACTGTATTCACCTTATTTAGCCCCGCCCACTTCTGAACGACCTCATCTTCGAGATGCAGCGACTTATGTGGGAAGAAACTAAACTAAAACTAAAACTATTTAGAAAAATTCAGATGGTTAGGACGACTCCGCGGCAGGTAATCAGCTGCTTTCAGGTGGCGCTAAAGAGGCTAGCTTAGCAGCTAGCAGCCTCTCTCGTTCACGTCATCCGGAGAAATAAATCCAAATGGCGTACTGTGGAGAGCGCGTGCTTGTGGCCGATTCTGGTGGGAAGAGAGCGCCGCACTCAAAGACGACGTCACTTTCCGGAGTTTCTGGAACGTTATAACAGGTCCTGTTCCAGTTCACGTTTTAACGTGAAAAAGTGGCATTTCCGGGTGATGACTCCTTTAAACGGTAATAGTAACTACTTGCTTCAGAGGGGCCACAGTGCGGTCATGCCGCTCGTGCGTCTGTATCAGTGCCAATGCTTTTTTCTCTCCATACCATGAACCATGAAGCGGACGCCCTCCTGGGAACCTGATTCCACGCAGCCTCCTGATCTGTTCGGATCTCGGGGCGGTGGTGGTCTTGACTATAATCTGGTGTTAGCTGCACGTCTGTATCTTCATTTGTTTCATTTCAGCATTGAAAATTCTGGGTTCTGGTGTTCTGGATCATAGTATCCGGACTTTTCTGGATCCTGACCAACTTTCGAAGCGTTCTAGGACTCACTGAGATCCTTTTCTGTAATGTTTTACCAAACGCTCGGGTCATTTGTACGGAGTTAAATGCAGAAATTCCCGAAATTTGGCCACAATGATGGAGAATCGTTCAAAAACCTTCCTGGATCCGGCTGGGGAAAGTTTCAGGTCAATCCGTCCAGAACTTTTTCTGTAAAGTCTCTGACAGACGGACAAACCAACGCTGGCGGAGGTAAAAATGCAGCTGTGTCGGCGTCACTGATTGGATGCCGGCCGTTATTTTCACGTGTCGGGGAGGAAACTGGTCTGCCAGAGGGACGTCCAGACGTCTCGTTTGTCCAGCAGCTGTCCTGAACCTGCAGCTGCAGAAAAGCAGCAGGTTTTACTCCGTCTGAGGAAAGGAGACGCTTCCTGTTTCTGTCTGAGATCTGCCCCCCCCCTGCCCCCCGTTTCACCTCATCTTCTGTGTTTTATTTGCAGACGTGTTTAATCAGTTCTGGAAAAGCGCTGGGTTTTAATTAGGAAGCAGCGTTGCAGGAAACCCCGAGATGAGTCTTCCTCGGGGGGGGGGGACTCGTCTCCTCCAGCTGCAGGTTTTTACCTGCCGGCTTCAGTCCTGGACTCGGTGGAGCAGCCTGATCCTGCACACGCGTGTTCGCATTTCCTCCATTTTCAGATATCGATGATGTCATCTGACTTTTTTTTTTTTTTTTAAAGAAAGATGATGAAAACTACAAAAAGGATAAACTATACCTTTTTAAAAATTAAAATAAAGAAAAAAAAAACGAAAAAATGTGCACGAAAAAATAAAACGAGGAAATTATTTCATTTTTTTATTTTATTTTTATTAATTTCAGGCAGTTTGTTTCATAGAGAACACAAGATGACCACTTGCGCAGCCGTTCATCTCATCACAAAGGAAGCAACAAAACAACTAGGGCTGGGGGAAAAATATCGATACACTGAAATATCGCGATATTTTCATATGCTGATATCAAATTGACATTTAAAAACATGGTATCGATCTATTTTAGTAATGAAATCTTGCGATATTTCATCATTTTGTTACGAAATTTCACAAATTCATGAAAATTTTGCGATATTTTCATATCACATTGACATCCAAAAATGTGGTATTGATCGATTTTACTAACGAAATCTCGTGATATTTCTTTCTTCTATTACGAAATTTCACGGGAATTCACTAAATATCGTAAGATTGTGTAACAGTAAAATAGATCGATACCTAAATATAAATTTGATATCAGCATATGAAACTGTCGCAATATTTCAGTGTATCAATATTTTTTACCACCCCTATTTTTCATATGCTGATATCATATCGATATTTAAAAATGTGGTATCGATCTAATTTTATTAATGAAATCTTGAGATTTTGGTGTTCAGTCACGAAATATCGTGGGTTTTTATGAAATCTCGCTAGATTTCACCATTACCTTACGAAATTTCGCAAGATTTCGTTGGTAAAATAGATCAATATCGCATTTTCAAATATCTATATGAAATCAGCATTTGAAAATATTGCGATATTTCAGTGTATTGATATTTTTTCACAGATCTAAAAACAGTCATGGCCATAGTTACAGTCGTCCTCAGAATTATTTATACCCTCAAATTAAAGAAACTATTAATAAATAAAAATTTACAAAATTATAATTCAGTGAAATAAAATATTGCTTTTGAAATTTGGTTGGAAATAATAATTTTAAAAAACAAAAATGTCCCAGGCACATCAGAGCATCTTTCCCATGAACATGGACCAACGTACCTGCCAACAGGTGCAGACGTCTGATTGGACGTTACAGAAACACCTGATTGCAGTGTAAACATGCTTATTTACTTGTTTTATTTACATAAAACTTGTTATATAAATTAATACTTTTATTTTGCACCCCTCCAGATGTTCTGAGGATGTTTTTTTTTTTTTTTTAAGATTTATTTTGATTAAAAAGTTGTAGCAATGGCATTTAAAAGTGTAAAATATTAAATATGTGAAGAAATTCTTTAAAAAACTAGAACCACACGGTCTTAAAGATTATACTTGAAAAAAATGTACAGTCGTCCTCAACGAAGTAAAAAAATCAGCTGTTGGTGAAATAAGATGAAATTGACAAAAGTAATAATAAATAAAAATTCTGTGAAAATCATGACATTGATTTTGAATCCTGGTTCAACAGAAATATTAAAAACAAACAAAAAAAATAAAACAAACAAGCCCGATGGGGCTCTGAAGCTAAAATGTTGAGACAATCACTGCAATCAAAAGTGCTTTCATGTGTCTGGGATAGTTTTTTATAATTATTATTATTATTAATATTATTATTATTTTCAACCCAAATTCAAAAGCAATATTTTATTTTGACTGAATTATAATTTAGTGAATTTTTATTTATTACTAGTTTCTTTAGTTTCTTGTTTCAATTACTGTTGTGAATTTAGTCTTTAATTGGAGGGTATGAATAATTTTAAGGTTGATCGTAAACGACCCAAAAAGAGGGGAAAAAGGGATTAAAATGTAGAAATGAAGATTTTAAAGCTGAGAACGAGGAAACTGGTGGAAAGACGAAGCAGAAGTGAAGAATGTGTGAAAGTCGGAACGTTAGACGTGAAAACTGGGACATTTTAGAGGCGTTGCAGAAGAAGAGCAGCTGCTGTCCTCTTTTCAGCATGTTAAAGTTCCCACTAGGGCTGCACAATTAATCGTTAAAAGATCGTGATCTCAATTCACACATACATGCAATCTCAATTCTACCCACAACAATTCTGAAAATTTTTTAATCATGAGCTTATCACAAATAAGTTTCCATTTTTCCCAGATTTTTTCAAGCGCCCTCAAATGCAACAGTGCCGTTGCCTCCCCACCCCCTAACCAATGTTAAAGAACTACAACTATGCATCTGCCAAAGAAATGCTCCAAAGCTCTTGTGCAAACACATGCTTTATTTTGAATTACCTTTTGAATAGGTTGTTTTGTTTGTTTTGTTAAAGTTTATTTGTGCAATAAATACTTTTAGGGAAAAAAAATCGTTTCAGAGAATCGTGATCTTAATTTTAAGCAAAAAAAATCACGATTCACATTTTTACCAGAATCGTGCAGCCCTAGTTCCCTCCCTTCACCTGTTGGTGGTGAACAGGTTGCAGATCAGCTGCTGCAGGCTCGGCGCCGGCAGGCCGGTTCCTGTCGTCCTGCAGCAGCTGATCCGTCTGACTGCTCCGTACTCCCCAGCAGCAAACGGCGATTTCCAGCCAGCGGCAGAAAAGTGCTCATGTAGGCGAGATGGTGGGAGCTGAGATGAATGAAGCTGCTGACGGCCTCACTGCTCCTCCTCACTGCTCCTCCTCACTGCTCCTCCTCACTGCTCCTCCTCACTGCTCCTCCTCACTGCTCCTCCTCGCTGCTCCTCACTGCTCCTCCTCACTGCTCCTCCTCGCTGCTGCTCCTCACTGCTCCTCACTGCTCCTCACTGCTGCTCCTCACTGCTGCTCCTCACTGCTCCTCACTGCTCCTCCTCGCTGCTCCTCACTGCTGCTCCTCCTCACTGCTGCTCCTCACTGCTGCTCCTCACTGCTCCTCACTGCTGCTCCTCACTGCTGCTCCTCACTGCTGCTCCTCACTGCTGCTCCTCACTGCTCCTCACTGCTGCTCCTCACTGCTGCTCCTCACTGCTCCTCACTGCTGCTCCTCACTGCTGCTCCTCACTGCTGCTCCTCACTGCTGCTCCTCGCTGCTGCTCCTCACTGCTCCTCACTGCTCCTCACTGCTGCTCCTCGCTGCTGCTCCTCACTGCTCCTCACTGCTCCTCCTCGCTGCTCCTCACTGCTCCTCCTCACTGCTCCTCACTGCTGCTCCTCACTGCTGCTCCTCACTGCTGCTCCTCACTGCTGCTCCTCGCTGCTGCTCCTCACTGCTCCTCACTGCTCCTCCTCGCTGCTCCTCACTGCTGCTCCTCCTCACTGCTGCTCCTCACTGCTCCTCACTGCTCCTCCTCACTGCTCCTCCTCACTGCTCCTCCTCACTGCTCCTCACTGCTCCTCACTGCTCCTCCTCACTGCTCCCTCACTGCTCCCTCACTGCTCCTCACTGCTGCTCCTCACTGCTCCCTCACTGCTCCTCCTCGCTGCTCCCTCACTGCTGCTCCTCCTCACTGCTGCTCCTCACTGCTCCTCACTGCTCCTCCTCACTGCTCCTCCTCGCTGCTCCCTCCTCACTGCTCCTCCTCGCTGCTCCTCCCCTCACTGCTCCTCACTGCTGCTCCTCACTGCTCCTCACTGCTCCTCCTCGCTGCTCCTCACTGCTGCTCCTCCTCACTGCTGCTCCTCACTGCTCCTCCTCGCTGCTCCTCCTCACTGCTCCTCCTCACTGCTCCTCCTCGCTGCTCCTCCTCACTGCTCCTCACTGCTGCTCCTCACTGCTCCTCACTGCTCCTCCTCGCTGCTCCTCACTGCTGCTCCTCCTCACTGCTGCTCCTCACTGCTCCTCCTCGCTGCTCCTCCTCACTGCTCCTCCTCACTGCTCCTCCTCGCTGCTCCTCCTCACTGCTCCTCACTGCTGCTCCTCACTGCTCCTCACTGCTCCTCCTCGCTGCTCCTCACTGCTGCTCCTCCTCACTGCTGCTCCTCACTGCTCCTCCTCGCTGCTCCTCCTCACTGCTCCTCCTCACTGCTCCTCCTCGCTGCTCCTCCTCACTGCTCCTCACTGCTGCTCCTCACTGCTCCTCACTGCTCCTCCTCGCTGCTCCTCACTGCTGCTCCTCCTCACTGCTGCTCCTCACTGCTCCTCCCTCGCTGCTCCTCCTCACTGCTCCTCCTCACTGCTCCTCCTCGCTGCTCCTCCTCACTGCTCCTCACTGCTGCTCCTCACTGCTCCTCGCTGCTGCTCCTCCTCACTGCTGCTCCTCGCTGCTGCTCCTCCTCACTGCTGCTCCTCACTGCTCCTCCTCGCTGCTCCTCCTCACTGCTGCTCCTCACTGCTCCTCCTCGCTGCTGCTCCTCACTGCTCCTCACTGCTGCTCCTCACTGCTCCTCACTGCTCCTCCTCGCTGCTCCTCACTGCTGCTCCTCCCTCACTGCTGCTCCTCACTGCTCCTCACTGCTCCTCCTCACTGCTCCTCACTCGCTGCTCCTCCTCACTGCTCCTCGCTGCTCCTCCTCGCTGTCGTCTTGCTGCAAAGATGGAGGAAGATCAGAAAAACGCAGAGCAGCTCCAACTCATCACCGCCTGGAAAAGCATGTTTGACTCGTTTTAATGAGATCATTGGATGTGGGCAAATGCTGACAGTCACCATGTGCATGGGGGGGGGATGCATGCTCTGGACTCTGCTGGACGTTGCAGATCAGAGTTTGGGCTGCAGCTCTGACAGCCTGTCGTGTCATGTTTGCTTTCCAAAGCGGACTTCAGCTGCAGTTCCCGTGTTTCCATGCAGCAGGAGCAGAGCGATGACCGGGGGGGGGAAAAAGTAGCTTCGCTGCTATTCCGATATCGTTTTGCTGCCGCTTCGACGCCGTTTCCCCCTTCAAAAAGTTTAGAGAAAGTTTAATTCAGTTCACCTGGAAAAGTTGTTGTAGATTTTAGATTCATTCTGACATCATACGAAAAACCAAATATCCTTAACTTTTTGTGGGTTAAGTGTGTATGTGTATGTGTGTACATATATATACCGTAAAACCGGTAGGATTTCTAAATATACCGTGATTTGAAAAATTTGCCACCACCCAGCTCTTTGCTCCTCTTTAAAATTTATATTGTAACTCTTCAAAAAGCTCCAGTTTTTTCTTTCAAACATGAATTTTACTTTGAATTATTGTCTTTTATCAAATTTAGTTATAATCCCGATATTTTCTGACAGCTTTCTGTTCATTTCTGATTATAAAATTTCAAATTTTTTGCTGTCAAATACATAAAGAGTTGAGATCCGTTGAGCTTTAATTGTACGCGATGATCTTGAGGTGTTTCACAGAGATAAGTGAGTCAGTACAGGTGATCGTGGTCCAGTTAAACCCGCGATAGTCAGTTTATATCGTCTGTAAGTTGCAGATGATCCGGTTTCTTTGCAGACTCGTACTCGGACGTGACGACCTGAGCGAAGCTGATGTTTCCCTCCGTTTGTCTCTGAGCGTTTCAGGTGGAAACCTTCGGCCGGTCGGCCTCCTCCTCCTTCAGGGAGCGGCGGTGCTGCAGAGCCGGATTATCCTCCTGAACGAGCCGTGAAAACTGGAACGGTTGAAAAATTGCTTTCCTGCGTCGCAGGTTTGTTTGTGCAGCAGAGACAAAACGCCTCCTCGGCTGCAGCCTGCCTTTTTCTTCCTGCTCGTCGCTGCGTTTGCAGCACGAGTCCGTGTCATTGCTCGATTTCACGCAGGCCTGAAGTTAATTGTTGTAGTTTCACGGACATCAACGCATTTTCATTGTTGCTGAACAAAATATGAAACATCATGCAGGCACAAGGCTCCGAAGGGACCATAAGTTCCAGTTTTTACTGGTAAATCTGGTGTTTCCAGCCTAATGGCGGCCCCAGGCTCGGCTTTTATGCTGAGGACGGACGGTTTATTATTTTATTGTGGTGACAGGAGACGACTGCAGGGTTAACACGCAAACGCAGGATCTAAACAACCCAAACATCAGAGATGATTTGATGACGAACGTGGAGGTCAGGATTGACCACAGCTGAATTTTTAACTCGGTTTAAACATTTCTACTCAGGAAAAAGCAGGAAAACATCTGGTTTCTAAGCGGAGATGAAATGTTCAGGTTCAACGCCACCCGCAGAAGAGTTGGGACGCGGCCTGAAACCTAAATAAAACCAGAATTTCATCGAGGTTTTTCAACTCCAGTCGAACATAAGCAACATATCAGATGATGAAACGGAGACATTTTATCATCTGATGGAAACTGTGAGCTGGTTGTGCATCTGATGGCAGCAAAAAGTCGTTCCAGGGCACACAGAGATTCCTCCTGAATCTGCTGATGATATTCTACATATGGATGCACGATATAATCGGCCTGTATCAGCCTTAAAACTGAGTATCAGACATCAGCCACCCCACCGATATTTAACCGATATTTAACCGATCAGCCTGCTGTTTCTGTTTTATACCCAGTCATGTTACTGGCCTGTTCCCAGTTCAACCAGTTAGTTGTTTAAAATCTCCTCCAGCTATTATTTTGCAGCCTTTTGTTGCTCCTGTTCCATCTTCTTACAGACGTGTTCAGATTCACCATTTTCCATCAAATGCGTCATCTGACACGTTATTTACGTTCTACGGGGGATAAAACACGGAAATGATTATCGAATAATCGCCGACTATCAAAATAGTCGGTGACTGATTTCATAATCGTTTATTGTTTATAAGTAAGGATGCCGATAACCGATATTGATGCCGATGTCAAAGCTGAAAAAAATAAGCCAATGCAGTATCGATTCATTTTGTTTACGAAATCTCGCAAGATTTCATCGTTCTGTTACAAAATCTCACGATATTTTGTGAAGTCTCCCGAGATTTTGTGACAGAACGTTGAAATATTGCGAGATTTCAGTAGCAAAATAGATCGATACAGTGTTTCCAAATGTTGATTTATCAGCGTATGAAAATATCACGAAATCTTTTTGAATTCTCGCGAGATTTCATAACAGAATGATGAAATATCGCGAGATTTCGTTTGTAAAATAGATCGATACTGCATTTTTTAAATTTGAGAAACTGTCCAAACTTTTGACTGATTCTGTAAATATGCTGCAATTTTCGCATGATGCGATTAGACGACTAATTGATGATCAAAATAATCGTTTGTGACCACACGGGCTGCTCAATACTGGAAAAAAATCATTATCATGATTATTTTGATCATAGAAAAAAACACAAATGTATCCAGCTGTTCTGCAGTTTTTCTATTCTTGAAGAATAAAATAAATTTTCTCATTTATATATATAAAAAAAACATCCCAAAATAAACTTTAAGCTTTAGTGCAATGCTAGAACAATCCAGACATAACATTTTTGTTAATGACACGCAACAAACTGCCTGGTTGGAAGCCACTAAAATGAACCTTAACTTAAAGGTACAGTATGTAAGAATTACTGACATCTAGTGGTAAAGATGGTTTTTGAAATAAAAGATGTTTTATTTCAAATTACTTCATATTCTAAGCACTGATGTGAATGTACGGTGGCTGTTAATGGCCAAAATTCTCCCGGACATAAAGATGTTTTCATCTGTAAGTGGATCTGAGGAACTAGACATTACTGATCCCAAACAGTCTCTAACTCCCATTAAACAGGGTTCCTATTTCTCACACATTGTTTTGTCCATTCAGGGACACCGTGGTAAAAATGGTGGAGAAAAAAAAATATGGCCGCCTCCACATGTGCACCACCCGGCATGTAGATATAAATGACTCATTCTAAGAAACTAAACATATAACAGCTGTTCTAGTGCAGCGATTACACATCAATAGAAACACAGTTTTGAATTATAAATCACATTTTTCTGTCATTGACCTTTGATTTTTCACACACTGTACCTTTAAGAATAACTTTCAGAAATTGTGTGACGAAAAATGGAAAAAAAACGTTGATTATCGGGCGTTTTGGAGATCGTTTGACCCACAAATTGAAATCACGATCAAATTTCAATTAATTGCAATTTCGATCAATTAATTCCATTTCAGCACTGACTTTTTGAATAAGCTTTATTAGGTGAGCGGTGGATGTAAACACAGCTGACGGGAAGTGTTTGCGTCAGACGGGGTCAGGCTGAGCTGCACATGCAGCAGCTGATCATCGATTTCCTGTCTTCAGTCGTCCTCGTTCGGTCCTCCGTCTTAATGAAGTTCGTCTCGTCCTTCCAGCTGCTGCAGCAGCTGCAGTCGTCCTCGTTCGGTCCTCCGTCTTAAAGAAGTTCGTCTCGTCCTTCCAGCTGCTGCAGCAGCTGCAGTCGTCCTCGCAGGGAAGCCGGTTCCCCTCTCGCTTCACCCCCCAGCTGATGATCGTCTCCTCCTTCCTCCACATGGAAGCAGCTCGTGCACGTGGCAGCTTTCACGCTCGGTTCTGGTCGGGTCACGGTTCATCCGACCCGGTCCCGTTGTGAAACCCTGGTTCCTCCTGGGTCGCTGCAGACTCTGAAATCAGCTTTTATGAAACCCTCTTTCTCTCTGAGGTGTTCCTGCGCGACGCTCGGGCCGGGTTACATAATGTAAATATTCCATGTGAATCACTTTGGACGCATTTGGTGTTTTTTTTGTTCTGTTTCCAGATTAGCTGATGGGATTAAACGGCGGCTCTGAGCGTAGCGCTGCAGGTCTCAGCACATTTAACACCTCGCTGCGCCGGAGCTGGAGGTGAATTAAAGTCACACCGATGGAAACGCTGCAGATTACCGTCGAACCAAACGCCTCCCACCACGCCAAAAGGAATCGGGACAGTTTTTTTTAGTCACTTTACACAGATCTGTGTTTAAGCTGTTTGGTTGCCATGGTAACTGATGCTGAGTTCAGATGTGAAAATGTGGGAAAAGGGGTTAAACATGGAGTAAAACATTGTCTTTATTTTTCACACAGCTGCCCTGATGCTGAACGATGGAACAATGGACAAAAATATCGTCTACAGTTCTTAAATTTATTCAAATTAATGAACGAAAAAAAATCAGCTGTAATTGACAAAAGTAATAATAAATAAAAATTCTATGAAAAATCATTTCTAATTTAGAATTGTGGTGTACAGATTTGCGATATTGGAATTTTGGCTGATATCCGATTAACCGATTTATTTATTTTTAAATTATTATTTTAATTATTTATTTATTTTTTGACTCATGGCTGATAACCGATATCGATACCGATATTAAAGCTGGGAAAAATAAGCAGTCATTGCAAATAGCAGTTTTTTTTATCCGTTTCCGACACTTTGAAAAACAGGATTGGGAAAAAATGTTGATACGTTGAAATATCGCGATATTTTCATACGGTGATGTAAAATCGGTATTTAGAAACGTAGTATCGATCTATTTTACAAAAATCTCACCTGAATTCTCGTGAGGTTTTGGAACAGGACGTTGAAATATTGCGAGATTTCATTAGCAAAACGGATCGATGCTGTTTTCAAATGTTAATATATCAGCATATGAAGGTATCACGAACTTCTTGTGAATTCTCACGAGATTTTGTAACAGAATGATGAAATATCGTGAAATTTCGTTAATAAAATAGATACCGTGTTTTTAAATGTCAATATGATATCAGCATATCAAAATATTGCGATGTTTCAGTGTTTTGATATTTTTTCCGCCTCTTGTCTTTAGAAGTTTAAAAGAAGAAGTTTTGGGGTTTTTTTAGACTTTAGAAACAGCGGGCTGATTGGTTAAATATCGGAGAGGTGGCTGATGTCCGATACTCAGTTTTAAGGCCGATACCGATAGGGAGCCGCGATCCACCTGCAATCAGGTGTTTCTGTAACGTCCAATCAGACGTCTGCACCTGCTGACAGGTATGTTGGTCCATGTTCATGGGAAAGGTGCTCTGATGTGTCTGAGACAGCTTTGTTTGTTTTTTTTTAAATTATTGTTTTAAACCACAATTCAAAAGCAATATTTTATTTCATTATATTCTAATTTTAGTTTTTTTTTTTTTTAAAGTTTATTGTAATTATTGTGATTTTTGCCTTTTCTTTAATTAGAGGATAGGAATAATTTTTCAGGACGACTGGAGGAATCGGATCAGCTCCACCCAGTGTTAAACACAAGCCTTCGGTATAATATGGATAAAAACAAAATTAAGATCAACGCTGTTACAGAGAGGAAGTACATGACAGAAAGGAGGTTAAATAAGTGACGCACAGAATGAAAAATTTCAACCGATACCGATAACCGATAATTTTTACCGATATTAAAGCTTAAAAAGATGTCATATTAATTTCTTGTGCCCAGAAACATCCTTCTGCTGCAGATGCAGTTGTTGCCGGAGACGTCATAATCTGGCACGGTGGGCGTGGCCTCATGATGCCACCATGTTCCACGGATTAAAAAAAAAAATCACATTCTGTGGTTTCGCCACCAATAATCTTTGTCACAAAGAGGCGATTGCAGCGTTTCCTGCTGCGTAACAGTCTAACATGAGCTCAGAGTACGGATGGAGTTAGCAGCTGCAACTTACGCATTTAAAACGCTAATATTCTCGCTAAAACTAAAGCATATTAGAAAAAGTATGAGCTAAAGTAGAAGTGTAATATCGGCCACATTTTGGCCGATGTCGATAAATGGGCCAGATGCCAAACTCGTCCCGATTAATCGGCCGGTTGATGTATCGGTCCGGCTCTCATGGTGAGATATTTGGTCCGTATCATCCAGCTCTAACATGAGGGGGTTTTTTTTGGTTGACTTTGAGACCAAAACGTGTAAATTTGCTGCAACTGCTGACAAACTGAAATGTACGGAAGAGGATCAGGGTCACTGAAGAAAGAAATCTGAGATTAAATCAGAATTCTGACTTTAATCTCAGAATTGGCCCTAATCCTCTTCCGTAGAAATGAAAATGTTTTCATTTGTTTCTGATCTGAACTCAGACCTGTTCTGGGCTCTGCAGCTTTATTTTGGCCCAGTCGGGCTTCCGTACTCTGAACCAGCTGTTGACCGGACTCAGCAGAACCAGATTTGGGTTCTTGTTTGATGGCAGCATCCGTCAGCAGGAAGGCCGACCCAAAAGATCCGCTTCATCATCATCATACGCCGAGCTGCGACGTCTCGGCCCGCCTCGTGGCTGATTATTGTGACAGTTGCCATGACGACAGCAGCTGAGATTTCTGCAGGAGATGTGCTGGGATGGATTTCTGATCTCTGAAGGGTTTTACAGGAGTGTTTGTGTCGTCTGGGGAGCAGAAGCTTCTCACGTTCTCCCACGTGTTGATGGATGCTGATCCTCCCGTGATGGAGGTCGTGATGGGGTCGTATCGCTAACGGACCTTTCAGCATCCAATTAGTCGGTTCACTTCTTATTATACGTGTCAGTGCTGTAACCGGGATACATGACATTAAATCACCTCCACTCTGTTATAAAATAACTAAAACTAACGTGTTACTGTACATTCAGATGGCAAACCGCCCCCCCCACACACAGGCTTTTATATGTGAACGTTCATGTGGAGGAGTGGGGGTTTTTCCCAAATAAAAGGAAAGTATCAGATCTGTGCTGCAGTAATGAGAAATAACAAAAAATTAATTAATTTAAATCTAAAAAGAATTAACTGGATGAATAATTTTTTTCCTTTTCTTTTCTTTCTCTTTTTTTTTTTAAGAAAAAAGGAAATGAATTAAAATTAAAAACATGAAGAGGAAAAAAACAAATTTTTATTTGTATTAAAACTTTTAAATGATAAAAAGGAGAAACTTTGAATAAAAATATAAATTAAATCCAAAATAAACAAAACTGTTAAAATCTAAAACAAAAAGGACCAAGTAAACAATATTTAAACATTAAACAAAGATTATAAATGGTTAAAAAAAACAAAAACAAAATTGAATAATTGACAAGTATTTTAAAATAAATCAGTTAATTTAAATTTTATTCGTTTAGCTCTTTGAATACCATTTAGTTCCTGTAAAGTCCATTACAGTTAAGCCATGAAAAGTTCACAAATGCATAAAAACACAAAATAATTAAAATTATACGAAAGAGAGTGCAACAGGAAAGTGCTGCAGCAGTGGGATGGCCATAAGTAGATCCCTCAGAGCGCATGTTTTCAAAAAATATGATATATGTATATATATATATATATATATATATATATATATATATATATATATATATATATATAGGGGATTATCACGCTTCCGTGTTCCGAACTTCCGGTTTGAAACAGTTAGACGGCCCACTTCCGGCCCAGTTCAATGTCCCTGCTTTACTTCGTAGATAACGTGAATAAACGCCAACCCTACTGAAATTTTCACGGATTCCAGACTGAAGTGATTTGCTGAGGAAGAAGTGGATCAAAATGACCGATTCGCCGCGGTGAAGGACCGAACTTTATAATAAAACGACACACGTTTGTTTGTAGCCGGCAGTCTGCGCAGTCGTGTTAGCAGGCTAGCATTAGCCAGCTTGATAACGTGCCTAACTTTGTGCGGCTGAAAACACACAAGCATCTGAAAGCATCTCCTTTCTTGGCAGTCCCCAGTTGTTCCACTGGAAACGGGGGGGTACAGACCCGATTTTCAGATGTTTGTGTGTTTTAAGACGCACAATGTTAAGCACGTCAGTAAACGCTAGCTGGCTAATGCTAGCATGCTGTGAAGTGCCGGTGTTGTGCCCCACCGGCGACAAACAAACGTGTGTTTTATTATAAAGTTCGTCCCTTCACCGCGGCAAATCGATCGCTTTGATCCAGCTTTTGATCCAGTATCACTTCAGTCTGGAATGAAAACTTAAGTATGTTTGGAGTTTATCCGATTTAAACAGTATAACAGAGCAGAAACGGCTGATGTTAACATGGCCCGGAGGAGGAAGTGTCAAAATCCGGGAACTTCCGGTAAGCGTGATAATCCCCTATTAGGTAGGGATGCATGACATTGAAATTTTGGCCGATATCTGATATGCCGATATTTTAAAACTCATGTGGCCGATAAGCGATATCGATACCAATATTAAAGCTGAAAAAAAAAAGCAGTCATTTCAAACCGGTTAGTTTTTTAAAATATGGCATTTCGGCCAAAATTCCAATATCGTGCATCCCTACAAATTAGTGTAAAAATACTGATATATATCGTACATTGTCATCTGAAATAAATGTATTGTGATATGGTATTTGGTCCATATCGCCCAGCCCTAGTTGGAGGCCAAACTGACAGAAAAAGACGAGTGGAAAGAAGTTGTTGTAGAAGACTGCAGGTGGTGATGTGGGGTTGGTTTTCTGGTTTTCTGGTTTCCAGTGTGAAACTGGTCCATGTTTTCCAGAGTAATGAGCAGGAATGTGCACCATATCCAGGTCTGATCCGTATCCGGATACCCGGTCAGGTCCCGGCCGCCCCGTCATTCCTCACGCCCGTTTGCTGAGGTTGTTTGTGTGTGTAGTCTGTAAACATGTGTGTCATTTAAGCGTGTTGGTGTGAACACGCGACCTGTCCGGGTCTGCATCGGCGTCTCCGGGACCCCTGAACGGGAAGCCAGGTCGCCGGGTTTGTTGTGAGCGACGTGCGAGGCGCTTTGATCAGATAAAGAGGAGCGTGCACGGACGGGGAGACACCCTGCTCGCTTCTGATTCAATTACCGGGCGGCCTGACAGGATGACGGCTGCTCCCCGAACCCGCTTCACGCTCGGCGTGCACGCTCCGCCCGGCGCTGTTGCTCCGGATTTTCATCACGTTGGGATTCCTGCAGCTGCTCCTCCAAACACGAGCAAATGTTTGTTCCCTCCATCATGAGTTTCTGCAGATATTCCACCGTTCCTCTCCATGCATCCATCAGAATAACTCCAGCTGATGGAGTTTATCTGCCGGCAGATCCGTCTGAAGCAGGAGGGAAACATGCCAGCTGAAACCAGATATAATCAGGATTATTCACACCCTTCAGGTAGACAAAAGGCTAGATTCACAATACTAATCCAAATAAGAAACTAAAGAAACTAATGATTAATAAAAATTCACAAAATTATCATTTAGTGACATAAAATATCGCTTTTTAATTGTGGTAAAAATGATAATTAACAAACAAACAAAACTGTCTCAGACACATTAGAGCATCTTTCCCATGAACATGGACCAACATACCTGTCAACAGGTGCACACGTCTTTTTTAATATTAGGGAAAAGGGATGGGAAAAAAATATCATAAGCTGAAATATCACGATATTTTCATATGCTGATATCATATCGATATTCAAAAACGCAGTGGATCTATTTTACTAATGAAACCTCGCGAGATTTTGTTGTTCTATTACAAAATTCTGCGTTTTTTTTGTGAAATCTCACAAGATTTTGTGGGTAAAAGAGATCAATATCGCGTTTTTAAATATCAGAATGAAATCTGCGATATTTTACCAGCTCTAAAAACGCCTGATTGCAGTAATTGCCTCAAAGTTTTGATCAACAAATTATAAGCTTTAGAGCCCCATCATGCTTGTTTACTTGTTTTATTTTGTTTGTTTGTGTTTAATATTTTTTTAACCACAATTCATTATCAACTTCATTATTTTCATAGAATTTTTATTTATTATTACTTTTGACAATTTCGACTTATTTCATGTACATACAGTCGTCCTCAAAGTTATTCCTACCCTCCAATTAAGGAAAAGGCTAAATTCACAATAGTAATTCAAATAACAAGAAACTAAAGCAACTAATGATAAAGAAAAAAATTACAAAATAATAATTAAGTGAAATAAAATATCACTTTTTAATTGTGGTTGAAAATAATTTAATGATAAAAAAAAACTGTCCCAGACACATTAGTGCATCTTTCCCATGAACATGGACCAACATACCTGTCAACAGGTGCAGACGTCTGATTGGACGTTACAGAACAGGGGTGGGAAAAAATATGGGAACACTGAAATATCATGATATTTTTATGTGCAGATATATCGATATTTTAAAAAGCGGTATCGCGAGATTTCGTCATTCTGTTACAAAATTTTGCAGGTTTTTGTGAAATCTTGCGATATTTTGTAAGAGAACGAGGTAATCTCTAGATTTCGTTGGTAAAATAGATCAATATCGTGTTTTTAAATATCGATATGAAATCTGCATATGAAATTATCGTGATATTTCAGTGTATCAGTATTTTTACAGCCCTATCAGAGAAAACACCTGACTGCAGTGATTGTCTCAACAAACTTTAAGCCTCAGAGCCCCATCATGCTTGTTTTATTTTTGTTTGTGTTTTAATATTTTTGTTAAACCAAAATCCAAAATCAATGTCACGATTTTCATGGAATTTTTATTTATTATTACTTTTGTCAATTTCAACTTTTTTCACTGACAGCTGATTTTTCTCTTCTTATATTGGAGGGTATAGATAATTTTGAGGACTGTATGTGGAGATATTTACATTAACAACATAAACAAATGAAGCATAATTAATGAGTTGGTTTAAATGAATTTTATTCTGAAGGCAGAAACTGGGTCCGACCCGGTACCGGCAAGGCGGACCTGATAATACAGACGTTATGTGTTTATTTTCTGTTTAAAATGGGTTTTCTTGCTGATTCCCCTAAACGCAGGTGGGTCTGTCAGCATATGTTCACGTTGATAAAGTTTCCGTCGCAGCAGCAGGCGACCGGCGGGGGGGGGGGTAAAAGGTTAAAGACGAAGCTTCGGCTGCCTGCATGGCGGTAAATGTTGCAGGAGTCCGTTTCCATCAGAAACGGCTCATCTCACCGGCTGCAGGTGTTCATGTTGCAGTCTGAGAAAACACTTCAAACCTAAATGAAGCCGTTAAACACCTCTGGGGACGATGGTATAGTCGTCTTACACTATTATATTTCACTTTTAAAGCCTTGTTTGACATCATTCTTTTCTGCACAACCTAATCAGTGTGAAATCACAGCTTTTTTTTTATTTTAACACACTGATTAACACAACTGGCCTAAAACCACACAAAAACAAAATCTGATTAGAAAAGTTTTTTATTTTGAAAAGCAAAAACTCGTCACAAAACATTTTTATAACTTAGAATGCAAATATACAGCTGTGTGAAAGTGTTTGCCTCCTTCCTGATTTATTTTTTTTTTGCATGTTTTGTCACTTTTAAATGTTTCAGATCATCAAACATATTTAAATATTAGACAAAGATAACACAAGGAAACACAAAATGCAGTTTTTAAATGAAGATTTTTATTAGTAAGGGGGGGGATCCAAACCTTCATGTCCCTGTGTGAGAAAGTGATCTTCCCCTAAACCTAATAACTGGTTGTTCCACCTTAGCAGCAACAACTGCATCAAGCGTTTGTGATAACTGGCAGTGAGTCTTCTTCAGCGCTGTGGAGGAATTTTGTTCCACTCATCTTTGCAGAATTGTTGTAATTCAGCCACATTGGAGGCTTTTCCAGCATGAACCGCCTTTTTAAGCTCATGCCACAGCATCTCAATGGGATTCAGGTGGGGGGCTTTGACTAGGCCACTCCAAAGTCTTCATGTTGTTGTTCTTAAGCCATTCAGAGGTGGACTTGCTGGTGTGTTCTGGATCATTGTTCTGCTGCAGAACCCAAGTGCGCTTCAGCTTGAGGTCACCAACAGATGGCCGGACGTTCTCCTTCAGGATTTTTTGGTAGAAGCAGAATTCATGGTTCCATTTACCACAGCAAGTCTTCCAGGTCCTGAAGCAGCAAAACAGCCCCAGACCATCACACTACCACCACCATGTTTTACTGTTGCTATGATGTTCCTTTTCTGAAATGCCGTGTTACTTTTACGCCAGATGTAATGGGACCTCCACCTTCCAGAAAGTTCCACTTTTGTCTCGTCAGTCCACAGAGTATTTTCCCAAAAGTCTTGGGGATCATCAAGATGCTTTCTGGCTAAACTGAGACGAGCCTTTATGTTCTTTTTGCTCAGCAGTGGTTTTGGTCTTGGAACTCTGCCATGCAGCCATTTTTGCCCCCCAGTCTCTTTCTGATGGGGGAGTCATGAACACTGACCTTCATTGAGGCAAGTGAGGCCTGCAGTTCTTGGATGTTGTTCTGGGGTCTTTTGTGACCTCTTGGATGAGTCGTCGCTGTGCTCTTGGGGTCATTTTGGTCGGCCGGCCCCTCCTGGGAACGTTCACCACTGTTCCATGTTTTCACCATTTGTGGATAATGGTTCTCACTGTGGTTCTCTGGAGTCCCAAAGCTTTAGAAATGGCTTTGGAACCTTTTCCAGACTGATAGATCTCAATGACTTTGTTTCTCATTTGTTCCTGAATTTCTTTGGATGGCAGCATGATGTCTAGCTTTGGAGGATCTTTTGCTCTACTTCACTTTGTCAGGCAGGTCCTATTTAAGGGATTTCTTGATTGAGGAGAAACACTTTTTCACACAACTGTATCATAACTCCGGTTATATTTGGTCTATCAACACGATTTAAAAACTGTTTCATAGTTTGAAGTCTCCACGTTGAGCTGCTACGTCATCTTAAATCGGACGTGTGATCTGGACGCGCTGGCTCGTCCGTCTGCCCCAAAGGGTTAAGATCATATTCATGAATAATAATGTCTGTGTCGGCTCGAACCGGTTGCCTTTCGGAGTTTCGAGGAAGTGTCTGAGCTGCTTTTTGTCGTTAACTCTGCTCCTTTTTATCTTAAATTCCTCCTCAGACCTGAGACGTCCTGATTAAACCAGCTGTGGTTGTAAATGAAAGACCCGGTTCCTCCATCTTCCCCGTCAGGGTGGCCGACGTGCTGAATACTTTACAGGAAACAAACAATTAAAGTCTGCTGTTGTAATTAAAGCACCGCTTATTAATTTAATGCCAACGCAGGCCCGTTATCATCCATCCAGCAATGCGGCATGGAGCTGCTGAATCAGCCCCTCCTCATCATCCTCACCCCTGACTGGCCCACACTGCTTCATGTAATGTGTAATTAAGGAAAGGCCATGGGGGCCTTTGCATGAAGAGTGTTAAATAACTGTTTTCTGCTAATTAGTAATTGTTTGACTTGATCTGTTGAACGTTTGGAGCGTTGCAGCAGCAGCCAGACGTGTCCTGACCTGGATACGGGTCTCCCAGAACCACCTGGATCTTTATTTTACTCCTACTCAGTCACATAATCCACCTCAGCTTTCTGTTTTATTCAGTTCACTTACATTTATTCATGTATTAATATTCAGACACTTAATTCATTTCAATCCGGTTCAATGTAATCCGCGTAATCCGATGATCTGATTGAGTTTAAATATAATAAATAGAACAATTCAATCCCATTCATCATGATTTAATTCATGCAAGCCAATAAAAGATAACAGCCGAGGGACTGAACGGAACAGATTCCAAGTCAGTCCAGTTTCTGTTGAATCCGGTTCAAAATAATCAGCATAATCTAATTATCTGATTTAATCCAAATATAATGAAATCGGTCTAATTTACAATAACAAAGTCTATTGTATCCTGTTCCAATCAAGTTTAATTAAAATTCAGATCAATCCGAATCGTTTCTGAATCCAGTTCATTCCAGTTTGATGCCATTCAATCGCTCCAGTTTACACAATCTAATTCAGTCCACTTCATCACAGTCCAAGTCAATCCAGTTCAACATAATCAGCATAATCCAATTATCTGATTTAATCCAAATATAATGAAATCGGTCTAATTTATAATAACAAAGTCTATTCTATCCTGTTCCAATCAAGTTTAATTCATTAAAATTCAGAACAATCCAAATAGTTTCAGTTAATCTAGATTTTTCCAGTTCATTCCAGTTTGATGCCATTCAATCGCTCCAGTTTATACAATCTAATTCAGTCCACTTCATTACAGTCCAAGTCCATCCAGTTCAACGTTTGCCCCCATTATTTCAATCAGATAAATTTATTATCTGAGTCTAAATGGTTTTGACATCTCTCCAGTTTATATACTCCAGTTCAGTCCACTTTGACAGTCCAATTCAATCCAGTTCAGTATAATCATCATAATCCAATTATCTGATTTAATCCAAATAAAATGAAATCTGCACCTTTTACAGTAACAGTCTATTCTGTTCCAATCAAGTTACATTTATTAAATCCACATCAATCCAAATAACTTCAGTTAGTTCAGTTTTTTTCCAGTTCAGTTCAGTCTGTCACCATTTAATTCAATCAAATTTATTATCCGAGTCAAAACGGTTTTTACATCACCCCGATTTATACAGTCCAATTTGATCCTGTTCAGTCCACTTTATTGCAGTCCAATTCAGTCCAGTTCAGTATAATACATCCAAGTTAATCAGAATAGATTCCGAGTTAAAATCAGTTGGTTATTTGTATGGCAAGAATTCCCAACAAAGTCATCTCGGGGCACTTTTTAGAGGAATTAATTCAATCCCATTTATCATGATCCAATTCATGTAAGCCAAAAAAGATAATGGCTGAGGAACTGAACAGATTCCAGGTTTGTCCAGTTTCAATTGAATCCAGTTCAATGTAATCAGCAAAATCCAGTTATCTGATTTAATCCAAATGTAATGAAATCTGTCCAATCAATTCATTCCCATTCATCATGATTCAGTCGGTACTCATAATAGCCAAGGAACTGAGCAGATTTCAGATCAGTCCAGTTTCTGTTCAATCCAAATCACTCCACCTTTATCATGGTCCAATCTGACCCGGTTCAGTCCAGTTTGTTACAATTCAGTTTCATTCAATATAATGCAGTTTATTATCTGATGAGATCAAACTTTTATACACTTGTTCATTTTATCCATTTAGTCCAGTACAATGCAATTTATGATCTGGTTCAATTCAATCCGATTCATTTTAAGATTTAATTTAATTACAAACCTTTCCCTGATTTTCCCATCTGTCTATTTAGTCTAATTAAATGTTATGTGAATTTCTTTTCATTGAATTGAAGTAATTTCCAAACGTGCTTTGTCGTGACCAGAATGGTTTTTCTTTTCTTGCTGTTTGTGGAAACGGGAATGCGTTTGTCCTCCAGCAGCAGCTGGTTTCCGTCCAGCAGCCGTTCAGGCCTCACTCTCGGCTCTGACGACGGTTCGCTGGCGTCCGTGTGTGAAGTGTTTCGCTCGTCGAGGCTTTTTTAGACTCAAACAATTGATTCGCTCGGCGAGTTGAACACACGTCGCCAGAAAGAGGTCAATTATGGGGAAGGAGCAAGAAAAAAAGAGGAATGTGAATGTTGGGCTGATTGGTCTTTGTTCTGGGAAGCGTTTCTAGCCGGGCTCAGAGGTAATTGGACCCCCGCCGGCAGAACCACACTCCTTTTCTGTGTCCATGTAAATGTGAGGCTCTGCAGCATGAAGAGAAAACTGCTTTCAGCTCTGAAACGGCTCAAACTTCAGGAGAACGTGTGGGAGGGGCCTGCTTTCATTTCCAGGATTGCATCCCACAATGCTTTGCTCCTCGCTGAGCCTCGTAGCAGCACTGAAAGAGACCTCGCCATGAAAGGAAGGAGGACTGTGTTCATCCAGGGGGACTTCAAAGAACCTTTGAAAAATTGATCATGTGGGGTTGTAGCGTAAGGATCTCCGACCTGAAACGCATCATCACACTGCAGACTGCAGAAGAAGAAACTTGTTTACTTGTTTATTTAGATTCAGAATGAGAGGCTGAAGCGCATCATGATGGACAATTTATTGTTTTAACCCCCAAAACACTAAAAAGTAAAACAGAAGCTAGAAGTTTTTGGGGTTAAATGTGGGGCTGCTCATTTATGGAAGAAAAATCATCACGATAATTTTGATCAATATTAAAATCACCATTATTAAAATGATTATATACTAGTGTAGTACTCAGTTTGGTCTCAGACTGGTGTAGTACTCAGTTTGGTCTCAGACTGGTGTAGTATTCAGTTTGGTCTCAGACCGGTGTAGTACTCAGTTTGGTCTCAGACCGGTGTAGTATTCCGTTTGGTCTCAGACCGGTGTAGTACTCAGTTTGGTCTCAGACCGGTGTAGTATTCAGTTTGGTCTCAGACTGGTGTAGTATTCAGTTTGGTCTCAGACTGGTGTAGTATTCAGGTTGGTCTCAGACTGGTGTAGTATTCAGTTTGGTCTCAGACTGGTGTAGTATTCAGTTTGGTCTCAGACTGGTGTAGTACTCAGTTTGGTCTCAGACTGGTGTAGTATTCCGTTTGGTCTCAGACGGGTGTAGTACTCAGTTTGGTCTCAGACTGGTGTAGTATTCAGTTTGGTCTCAGACTGGTGTAGTATTCGGTTTGGTCTCAGACTGGTGTAGTATTCAGGTTGGTCTCAGACTGGTGTAGTATTCAGTTTGGTCTCAGACTGGTGTAGTATTCAGTTTGGTCTCAGACTGGTGTAGTATTCAGGTTGGTCTCAGACTGGTGTAGTACTCAGTTTGGTCTCAGACTGGTGTAGTATTCAGTTTGGTCTCAGACTGGTGTAGTATTCAGGTTGGTCTCAGACTGGTGTAGTATTCAGTTTGGTCTCAGACTGGTGTAGTACTCAGTTTGGTCTCAGACCGGTGTAGTATTCAGTTTGGTCTCAGACAGGTGTAGTATTCAGGTTGGTCTCAGACCGGTGTAGTATTCAGTTTGGTCTCAGACTGGTGTAGTATTCAGGTTGGTCTCAGACTGGTGTAGTATTCAGTTTGGTTTCAGACTGGTGTAGTATTCAGGTTGGTCTCAGACTGGTGTAGTATTCAGTTTGGTCTCAGACTGGTGTAGTATTCAGTTTGGTCTCAGACTGGTGTAGTAGTCAGTTTGGTCTCAGACTGGTGTAGTATTCAGTTTGGTCTCAGACCGGTGTAGTAGTCAGTTTGGTCTCAGACTGGTGTAGTATTCAGCTTTGGTCTCAGACCGGTGTAGTAGTCAGTTTGGTCTCAGACCGGTGTAGTAGTCAGTTTGGTCTCAGACTGGTGTAGTATTCAGTTTGGTCTCAGACCGGTGTAGTAGTCAGTTTGGTCTCAGACTGGTGTAGTATTCAGTTTGGTCTCAGACTGGTGTAGTATTCACTTTGGTCTCAGACCGGTGTAGTAGTCAGTTTGGTCTCAGACCGGTGTAGTAGTCAGTTTGGTCTCAGACTGGTGTAGTATTCAGTTTGGTCTCAGACCGGTGTAGTAGTCAGTTTGGTCTCAGACCGGTGTAGTAGTCAGCTTGATCTCAGACCGGTGTAGTATTCAGTTTGGTCTCAAACTGGTGTAGTATTCAGTTTGGTCTCAGACCGGTGTATTATTCAGTTTGGTCTCAGACCGGTGTAGTATTCAGTTTGGTCTCAGACTGGTGTAGAATTCAGTTTGGTCTCAGACCGGTGTAGTAGTCAGTTTGGTCTCAGACTGGTGTAGAATTCAGTTTGGTCTCAGACTGGTGTAGTACTCAGCTTGGTCTCAGACTGGTGTAGTACTCAGCTTGGTCTCAGACCGGTGTAGTATTCAGCTTGGTCTCAGACTGGTGTAGTATTTAATTTGGTCTCAGATCGGTGTAGTATTTAGTTTGGTCTCAGACTGGTGTAGTACTCAGCTTGGTCTCAGACTGGTGTAGTACTCAGCTTGGTCTCAGACCGGTGTAGTATTCAGCTTGGTCTCAGACCGGTGTAGTATTCAGTTTGGTGTCAGACTAGTGTAGTAGTCAGTTTGGTATCAGACCGGTGTAGTAGTCAGTTTGGTCTCAGACCGGTGTAGTATTCAGTTTGGTCTCAGACCGGTGTAGTATTCAGTTTGGTCTCAGACCGGTGTAGTAGTCAGTTTGGTCTCAGACCGGTGTAGTAGTCAGTTTGGTCTCAGACCGGTGTAGTATTCAGTTTGGTCTCAGACCGGTGTAGTATTCAGTTTGGTATCAGACCGGTGTAGTAGTCAGTTTGGTATCAGACCGGTGTAGTAGTCAGTTTGGTCTCAGACCGGTGTAGTAGTCAGTTTGGTCTCAGACTGGTGTAGTAGTCAGTTTGGTGTCAGAGTAGTGTAGTAGTCAGTTTGGTCTCAGACTGGTGTAGTAGTCAGTTTGGTCTCAGACCGGTGTAGTAGTCAGTTTGGTCTCAGACCGGTGTAGTACTCAGCTTGGTCTCAGACCGGTGTAGTATTTAGTTTGGTCTCAGACTGGTGTAGTAGTCAGCTTGGTCTCAGACCGGTGTAGTATTCAGTTTGGTCTCAGACCGGTGTAGTAGTCAGCTTTGTCTCAGACCGGTGTAGTACTCAGTTTGGTCTCAGACTGGTGTAGTATTCAGCTTGGTCTCAGACTGGTGTAGTAGTCAGCTTGGTCTCAGACTGGTGTAGTAGTCTGCTTGGTCTCAGACCGGTGTAGTACTCAGTTTGGTCTCAGACCGGTGTAGTAGTCAGCTTTGTCTCAGACCGGTGTAGTACTCAGTTTGGTCTCAGACTGGTGTAGTATTCAGCTTGGTCTCAGACTGGTGTAGTAGTCAGCTTGGTCTCAGACTGGTGTAGTAATCAGTTTGGTCTCAGACTGGTGTAGTATTCAGTTTGGTCTCAGACTGGTGTAGTATTCAGTTTGGTCTCAGACCGGTGTAGTAGTCAGTTTGGTCTCAGACTGGTGTAGTATTCACTTTGGTCTCAGACCGGTGTAGTAGTCAGTTTAGTCTCAGACCGGTGTAGTAGTCAGTTTGGTCTCAGACTGGTGTAGTATTCAGTTTGGTCTCAGACTGGTGTAGTAGTCAGTTTGGTCTCAGACTGGTGTAGTGTTCAGTTTGATCTCAGACTGGTGTAGTATTCAGTTTGGTCTCAGACCGGTGTAGTAGTCAGTTTGGTCTCAGACCGGTGTAGTAGTCAGTTTGGTCTCAGACTGGTGTAGTATTCAGTTTGGTCTCAGACCGGTGTAGTAGTCAGTTTGGTCTCAGACCGGTGTAGTAGTCAGTTTGATCTCAGACTGGTGTAGTATTCAGTTTGGTCTCAAACTGGTGTAGTACTCAGCTTGGTCTCAGACCGGTGTAGAATTCAGTTTGGTCTCAGACCGGTGTAGTAGTCAGTTTGGTCTCAGACTGGTGTAGTATTCAGTTTGGTCTCAGACCGGTGTAGTATTTAGTTTGGTCTCAGACTGGTGTAGTATTTAGTTTGGTCTCAGACTGGTGTAGTATTTAGTTTGGTCTCAGATCGGTGTAGTATTTAGTTTGGTCTCAGACTGGTGTAGTACTCAGTTTGGTCTCAGACTGGTGTAGTACTCAGCTTGGTCTCAGACCGGTGTAGTATTCAGCTTGGTCTCAGACTGGTGTAGTATTTAGTTTGGTCTCAGATCGGTGTAGTATTTAGTTTGGTCTCAGACTGGTGTAGTAGTCAGCTTGGTCTCAGACCGGTGTAGTAGTCAGTTTGGTCTCAGACCGGTGTAGTACTCAGTTTGGTCTCAGACCGGTGTAGTAGTCAGCTTTGTCTCAGACAGGTGTAGTATTCAGTTTGGTCTCAGACTGGTGTAGTATTCAGCTTGGTCTCAGACTGGTGTAGTAGTCAGCTTGGTCTCAGACCGGTGTAGTACTCAGTTTGGTCTCAGACTGGTGTAGTATTCAGTTTGGTCTCAGACTGGTGTAGTATTCAGTTTGGTCTCAGACCGGTGTAGTAGTCAGTTTGGTCTCAGACTGGTGTAGTATTCACTTTGGTCTCAGACCGGTGTAGTAGTCAGTTTGGTCTCAGACCGGTGTAGTAGTCAGTTTGGTCTCAGACTGGTGTAGTATTCAGTTTGGTCTCAGACCGGTGTAGTAGTCAGTTTGGTCTCAGACTGGTGTAGTAGTCAGTTTGGTCTCAGACTGGTGTAGTATTCACTTTGGTCTCAGACCGGTGTAGTACTCAGTTTGGTCTCAGACTGGTGTAGTAGTCAGTTTGGTCTCAGACTGGTGTAGTATTCAGTTTGGTCTCAGACCGGTGTAGTAGTCAGTTTGGTCTCAGACCGGTGTAGTATTCAGTTTGGTCTCAAACTGGTGTAGTATTCAGTTTGGTCTCAGACCGGTGTATTATTCAGTTTGGTCTCAGACCGGTGTAGTTGTCAGTTTGGTCTCAAACTGGTGTAGTATTCAGTTTGGTCTCAGACCGGTGTAGTATTTAGTTTGGTCTCAGACTGGTGTAGTATTTAGTTTGGTCTCAGACTGGTGTAGTATTTAGTTTGGTTTCAGACCGGTGTAGTACTCAGCTTGGTCTCAGACTGGTGTAGTACTCAGCTTGGTCTCAGACCGGTGTAGTATTCAGCTTGGTCTCAGACTGGTGTAGTATTTAATTTGGTCTCAGATCGGTGTAGTATTCAGTTTGGTCTCAGACTGGTGTAGTACTCAGCTTGGTCTCAGACTGGTGTAGTACTCAGCTTGGTCTCAGACCGGTGTAGTATTCAGCTTGGTCTCAGACTGGTGTAGTATTTAATTTGGTCTCAGATCGGTGTAGTATTTAGTTTGGTCTCAGACTGGTGTAGTAGTCAGCTTGGTCTCAGACCGGTGTAGTAGTCAGTTTGGTCTCAGACTGGTGTAGTACTCAGCTTGGTCTCAGACTGGTGTAGTATTCAGCTTGGTCTCAGACTGGTGTAGCATTCAGCTTGGTCTCAGACTGGTGTAGTATTTAATTTGGTCTCAGATCGGTGTAGTATTTAGTTTGGTCTCAGACTGGTGTAGTAGTCAGCTTGGTCTCAGACCGGTGTAGTATTCAGTTTAGTCTCAGACTGGTGTAGTAGTCAGCTTGGTCTCAGACCGGTGTATTATTCAGTTTGGTCTCAGACCGGTGTAGTAGTCAGTTTGGTCTCAAACTGGTGTAGTATTCAGTTTGGTCTCAGACCGGTGTAGTATTTAGTTTGGTCTCAGACTGGTGTAGTATTTAGTTTGGTCTCAGACTGGTGTAGTATTTAGTTTGGTCTCAGATCGGTGTAGTATTTAGTTTGGTCTCAGACTGGTGTAGTACTCAGCTTGGTCTCAGACTGGTGTAGTATTCAGCTTGGTCTCAGACCGGTGTAGTATTCAGCTTGGTCTCAGACTGGTGTAGTATTTAATTTGGTCTCAGATCGGTGTAGTATTTAGTTTGGTCTCAGACTGGTGTAGTAGTCAGCTTGGTCTCAGACCGGTGTAGTAGTCAGTTTGGTCTCAGACCGGTGTAGTACTCAGTTTGGTCTCAGACCGGTGTAGTAGTCAGCTTTGTCTCAGACCGGTGTAGTACTCAGCTTGGTCTCAGACTGGTGTAGTATTCAGTTTGGTCTCAGACTAGTGTAGCATTCAGTTTGGTCTCAGACAGGTGTAGTACTCAGTTTGGTCTCAGACTGGTGTAGTATTCAGTTTGGTCTCAGACTGGTGTAGTATTCAGTTTGGTCTCAGACCGGTGTAGTAGTCAGTTTGGTCTCAGACTGGTGTAGTATTCAGTTTGGTCTCAGACCGGTGTAGTAGTCAGTTTGGTCTCAGACCGGTGTAGTAGTCAGTTTGGTCTCAGACTGGTGTAGTATTCAGTTTGGTCTCAGACCGGTGTAGTAGTCAGTTTGGTCTCAGACTGGTGTAGTAGTCAGTTTGGTCTCAGACTGGTGTAGTATTCACTTTGGTCTCAGACCGGTGTAGTAGTCAGTTTGGTCTCAGACCGGTGTAGTAGTCAGTTTGGTCTCAGACCGGTGTAGTACTCGGCTTGGTCTCAGACCGGTGTAGTAGTCAGTTTGGTCTCAGACCGGTGTAGTATTCAGTTTGGTCTCAGACTGGTGTAGTATTCAGTTTGGTCTCAGACCGGTGTATTATTCAGTTTGGTCTCAGACCGGTGTAGTAGTCAGTTTGGTCTCAAACTGGTGTAGTATTCAGTTTGGTCTCAGACCGGTGTAGTATTTAGTTTGGTCTCAGACTGGTGTAGTATTCAGTTTGGTCTCAGACTGGTGTAGTATTTAGTTTGGTCTCAGACCGGTGTAGTAGTCAGCTTGGTCTCAGACTGGGGTAGTCGTCAGTTTGGTCTCAGACCGGTGTAGTGTTCAGCTTGGTCTCAGACTGGTGTAGTATTTAGTTTGGTCTCAGATCGGTGTAGTATTTAGTTTGGTCTCAGACTGGTGTAGTACTCAGCTTGGTCTCAGACTGGTGTAGTACTCAGCTTGGTCTCAGACCGGTGTAGTATTCAGCTTGGTCTCAGACTGGTGTAGTATTTAATTTGGTCTCAGATCGGTGTAGTATTTAGTTTGGTCTCAGACTGGTGTAGTAGTCAGCTTGGTCTCAGACCGGTGTAGTAGTCAGTTTGGTCTCAGACTGGTGTAGTACTCAGCTTGGTCTCAGACTGGTGTAGTATTCAGCTTGGTCTCAGACTGGTGTAGCATTCAGCTTGGTCTCAGACTGGTGTAGTATTTAATTTGGTCTCAGATCGGTGTAGTATTTAGTTTGGTCTCAGACTGGTGTAGTAGTCAGCTTGGTCTCAGACCGGTGTAGTATTCAGTTTAGTCTCAGACCGGTGTAGTAGTCAGTTTGGTCTCAGACCGGTGTAGTATTCAGTTTGGTCTCCGACTCAATGAGACAAACCTAAAAAGTTAACCTGACTCACGAATGAAGCGTCTTATTCACGCGTCTTATTCGCTCCATTCCGGCGAAAGAAAACTGCCCGAATCAAGCGAGCAAACACCAGCATCCGCGTGGTTAAATCTAGGCGTGTATGCGAATGGAGGCGTCCGGCCTGAACACATCCAGCATCCGCGTGCTTAAATCTAGGCGTGGGTGCGAATGGAGGCGTTCGGCCTGAACACAGGTTACCGCTCTGACCCCAAACACTGGAGCTTGACACGTTGCACATCCGCGTGCTTAAATCTAGGCGTGTATGCGAATGGAGGCGTCCGGCCTGAACACATCCAGCATCCGCGTGCTTAAATCTAGGCGTGTATGCGAATGGAGGCGTCCGGCCTGAACACAGGTTACCGCTCTGACCCCAAACACTGGAGCGTGACACGTTGCAGTCCTCTGATTGGTGGAAACAGGTCTTTATTCTCAGGGTACACCAGCTAATCAGAACCGGGCTCCGGACCCTCTTTACTTGGTGTTTGCACCTTTTCTCCGGGCAGGTCTCCAGAATGTGGTAACGTGAGATCCGGCGTCTCATGGGGGGGTCCGGTGGGTCCTGTAAATGATCCCAAACCTAAGCCGTGCCCTCCTGATGCAGTCCGGGGCCAGATCTCCAGGAGATGGAGGGGACATCCTCCCCGTGTTGGGATCACGGCTCCGTTAAGCCGTGATGAGCTGTCAGGCCGACGCCTCCGTGCATCTAATCCCGCCATCCTCCCAAATCTGATCTCAGCCACAGATCTGCAGCGTGGCTCCAGGCATCGCTGCTTTAATGCTGATAATGCCTTCCCGGTTCGTGGGGAATATAAGCTCCCCAAATCCCTTTAATCAAAGCCGCAGTGACACAAACACTGGCTCGGAAAACGGCCGAGTGAAGTGAGTTTACCTCCTCCTGAGCTGCTGATAACTTACTTTGTTTTTCTCTCGTTTCACGCTGTGAAGTCTCTTCCATCACGACAACATGACGGAGCTTCAGTTTTACTTTTGTTTGGGAGGAATGAACGGAGCTGTGTGTGCAGCCGGTTAGGAGGCGATGAACGCGGCCTGCAGCTTGTTTCCTGCTAATCGGTAAACGAGTTTCTGCAGCGAGTTGGAACCAAACCTGCAGAACTTCTGCAGATCAGAACATCCTCTCGTTTAGCTGGAATATAGATTATTAACCACTTAATACCCAGCAGTCTTTGTTCGTTTTGATTTTGATCCTAATTTATTGATTTATTTAGTTTTATGTGCTAAAAAACTTATTTCCTTTATATATTTTTTTTATCATAATTATTTATTTTATTTTTTAATTTATCGTTTTTTAAAACATTTATTTAAAAAAAATCTATTTATTTGTTCATTCAGTCATTTAATTATTTTTAGTGATTCATTTATTTATATAAATCATTTTATTTGATTAGTTGTCATTTCTTTTTGGTATGAATAAAGTATTGTTCATCTTATGTTTTTAACTTATTTCATTATTTTATCTTATTTCAAGCCCGCCTGATTTCATTTGCAACTTTATAAACAGAATAAATATAGAAAAAAATAGGAAAAACTGCCAAAAAACAAACAAAAAACAAAACCTAAACTCATCTAAAAACATTGGAATAATCCTTTTTTTTGCCTATTTTATCTTACCGTACCGTACCGTCTTCTTCCGCTTATCCGGGGTCGGGTCGCGGGGGCAGCTGCCTAAGCAGGGAAGCCCAGACTTCCCTCTCCCCGGCCACAGCCGCCAGCTCATCCGGGGGGATCCCGAGGCGCTCCCAGGCCAGCCGGGAGACGTAGTCCCTCCAGCGTGTCCTAGGCCTACCCCGGGGTCTGGTCCCGGTGGGAAGTGCCCGGAACACCTCTCCAGGAAGGCGTCCAGGAGGCATCCTGACCAGATGCCCGAGCCACCTCATCTGGCTCCTCTCTATACGAAGGAGCAGCGACTCTACTCTGAGTCCCTCCCGGATGACCGAGCTCCTCCACCCCTATCTCTAAGGGAGAGCCCGGCCACCCCTGCGGAGGAAACTCATTTCGGCCGCTTGTACCCGCGATCTCGTTCTTTCGGTCATGACCCACAGCTCATGGCCATAGGTGAGGGTGGGAACGTAGATGGACCGGTAAATCGAGAGCTTCGCCTTCTGGCTCAGCTCCTTCTTCACCACGACGGACCGATGCAACGTCCGCATCACTGCAGACGCCGCACCGATCCGTCTGTCCACCTCCCGCTCCATCCTTCCCTCACTCGTGAACAAGATCCCGAGATACTTGAACTCCTCCACCTGGGGCAGGACCTCACTCCCGACCCGGAGAGGACACTCCACCCTTTTCCGGGCGAGGACCATGGTCTCGGATTTGGAGGTGCTGATTCTCATCCCGGCCGCTTCACACTCGGCCGCAAATCGCCCTAGCAAGAGCTGGAGATCACGGCCCGATGACGCCAACAGAACCACATCATCTGCAAACAGCAGAGACCCGATCCTGAGGCCACCAAACCGGATCCCCTCAACACCTCGGCTGGTCTAGAAATCCTGTCCATAAAGGTTATGAACAGGATCGGCGATAAAGGGCAGCCTTGGTGGAGTCCAACTCTCACCGGGAATGGATTCGACCTACAGCCGGAAATGCGGACCAAGCTCTGGCACCGGTCGTACAGGGACCGAACAGCTCGAATAAGGGGGTCCGGCACCCCGTACTCCCGGAGCACCCCCCACAGGAATCCCCGGGGGACACGATCGAACGCCTTCTCCAAGTCCACAAAGCACATGTAGACTGGTTGGGCGAACTCCCACGCCCCCTCCAGGACCCTGAAGAGAGTGTAGAGCTGGTCCACTGTTCCACGACCAGGACGAAAACCACATTGCTCCTCCTCAATCCGAGGTTCGACTATCCGACGGACCCTCCCTCTCCAGTACCCCCGAATAGACTTTACCAGGGAGGCTGAGAAGTGTGATCCCCCTGAAGTTGGAACACACCCCTCCGATCCCCCTTTTTGAAGAGGGGGACCACCACCCCAGTCTGCCAGTCCAGAGGCACTGCCCCCGATGTCCACGCGATGCTGCAGAGGCGTGTCAACCAAGACAGCCCCACAGCATCCAGAGCCTTACAGAAACTCCGGGCGGATCTCATCTACCCCCGGGGCCCGGCCACCGAGGAGCTTTTTGACCACCTCGGCGACCTCAGCCTCAGTGACAGAAGAGTCCACCCCTGAGTCCCCAAACTCTGCTTCCCTCCTCGGAAGACGTGTTGGTGGGATTGAGGAGGTCTTCAAAGTATTCCCTCCACCGGCCCACGACGTCCCGAGTCGCGGTCAGCAGCCCACCATCCCCACTGTACACAGTGTTGATGGTGCACTGCTTCCCCTCCTGAGTCGCCGTATGGTGGACCAGAAACGCCTCGAAGCCGTCCGGAAGTCGTTCTCCATGGCCTCACCCGAACTCCTCCCATGCCCGAGTTTTTGCCTCAGCGACCGCCAGAGCCGCGCTCCGCTTGGCCTGCCGGATACCTGTCAGCTGCCTCCGGAGTCCCACAGGCCAGGAAGGCCCGGTAGGACTCCTTCTTCAGCTTGACGGCATCCCTCACCGCTGGTGTCCACCAGCGGGTTCGGGGATTTCCGCCACGACAGGCACCGACAACCTTGCGGCCACAGCTCCGACTAGCGGCCTCAGCAATAGAGGTGCGGAACATAGCCCACTCCGACTCAATGTCCCCCACCTCCCTCGGAACATGGGTGAAGCTCTCCCGGAGGTGGGAGTTAAAGCTCTCCCTGACAGGGGACTCAGCCAGACGTTCCCAGCAGACCCTCACGACACGTTTGGGCCTGCCAGGTCTGACCGGCAACCTCCCCCACCATCTGAGCCCACTCACCACCAGGTGGTGATCAGTGGACAGCTCCGCCCCCTCTCTTCACCCGAGTGTCCAGGATAAGGGGCCGCAAGTCCGATGACACGACTACGAAGTCGATCATGGAACTGCGGCCTAAGGTGTCCTGATGCCAGGTGTAAACGTGGACACTCTTATGCCTGAACATGGTGTTCGTTATGGACAATCCATGACGAGCACAGAAGTCCAACAACAAAACACCACTCGGGTTCAGATCAGGGGGGCCGTTCCTCCCGATCACGCCCCTCCAGGTCTCACTGTCGTTGCCCACGTGAGCGTTGAAGTCCCCCAGCAGAACGATGGAGTCCCCGGAGGGCGCGCTTTCCAACACGCCGTCCAAGGACTCCAGAAAGGGTGGGTACTCCGAACTGCTGTTCGGTGCATAGGCACAGACAACAGTCAGGACCCGTCCCCCCACCCGAAGGCGGAGGGAGGCTACCCTTTCGTCCACCGAGGTGAACCCCAACGCAGAGGCAGCGAGCCGGGGGGCAATGAGTATGCCCACACCCGCTCGGCGCCTCTCACCGGGAGCAACTCCAGAGTGGAACAAGGTCCAGCCCCTCTCGAGGATGGTGTTCCCAGAGCCCGAGCCGTGCGTCGAGGTGAGTCCAACTATATCTAGTCGGAACCGCTCGACCTCGCGCACCAGCTCGGGCTCCTTTCCAACCAGAGAGGTGACGTTCCACGTCCCTAGAGCTAGCTTCTGCAGCCGGGGGTCGGACCGCCAGGGTCTCCCCCGCCCTCGGCCGCCGCCCAACTCACAATGCACCCGACCCCTATGGCCCCTCTCGCGGGTGGTGGGTCCGTGGGAGCTATTTTATCTTAATTTATTTAATATATTTATAAAAAAGATGTAAAATATCTTAATTTATTTAATATATTTTACATCTTTTTTTATTTTGATTTTTAACATTTATTTTAATATATTCACAATGTGTTTATACAATTTAAAAAATTTATTTCACTTGTAATTACTATCTGGGATAAATAAAGTATTTTTCATTTAATTTTTAAAATTTAGTTTATTGTTTTATTCCAGTCCTGCCTGAGTTTATTTACAGTTATATCAAAACAGAATAAATACAGAAAAAAATAGGAAAAATTGCAAAACAATTGCAAAAAAACAAAACAAAACTAAACGAAAACTAAACCCATCTAAAAACATTGGAATACATTTTTTTTGCCTTTTTAATCTTAATTTATTTAATATTTTTTTACGCCTTTTTATTTGGATTTTTACCATTTGTTTTAATGTATTTACAATGTGTTAATTAAAATTTTTTAAAATTTATTTCACTTGTAATTTCTATCTGAGTAAATAAAGTATTTTTCATTTAATTTTTAAAATGTATTTTATTGTTTTATTCCAGTCCTGCCTGAGTTTATTTACAGTTATATCAAAACAGAATAAAAATACGAAAAAAATAGGAAAAATACAAAAGAAAAAAGAAAAGACCAGAATAAAATTCACTCAATTTTTTACATTAATCAATAAAAGCAGAGAAATGGCATAATGAAAACAATTTTACTCAAATAATAATGTAAATAAGGGTTGATAAACTTTCTGCTGTACATGTTTATTTCTGCCGTAAACATGATTCCTGCTGTAAACATAGGAGTCTACGGGGCTTTGCGCTGTTTCGGAGCCCCTAGTGGATGAAGAGAGAACTACAATAATTAAACGTAACTTCGGCTTCACGGTTTTCCAGCGGAGTTAATAAGGATGTTCAGGATGAGGAAAAGATGGAGGAGAAATCCAGGATTTTCCTGATGCTCCACCATGTGTGACATGAAGGAAAAATCTCAGCTGATGGATTCTGAGCTGTTTCAGATGAAGTTCAGCATCTCCAGAACAAACCAGAACCAGGAACTGGAGTCTGGGTCAGGTTCAGTTCTCTGGGAGGGGGTCACATGACGGGAAGCTGCAGCCATGCATGCGTGTTCTGCTCCACATGTTCCTCCTTCCACGTGACGGGAAGCATCGGCGGCTCGGCCAGCGGAGGCGAGCTGCCAGCACAGACCCGCCGCTGCTTTGAAGTGAAGCAGCGAGGAGCTGGGGGGGCTCCCAGCCTTCATCCAGACCCCTCCCACCATCAGCCGCTTCTTGGCAGCGTCGCTGATCCACTTCAAAGATGGAGGTGCTTCTGCCTGAAGAGTCTCTGAGCTTTGAAGTGAAGCACAAAAGCTTCGCTGGCGTTTCCACGGCTGGTCCAGGATCAGTTTCACCTGAACACGAGTCACATGACACGTCTTCAAGGATCCGGTTTTCATGAGGTTCCACCTCCTGTTAGACTGCAGAGACCCCTGAAGCAGAGAACCTTTAATCCCAGTCAGCATCAAGAACCTTTAATCCCAGTCAGCATCAGAACCTTTAATCCCAGTCAGCATCTAGAACCTTTAATCCCAGTCAGCATCTAGAACCTTTAATCCCAGTCAGCATCTAGAACCTTTAATCCCAGTCAGCATCAGAACCTTTAATCCCAGTCAGCATCTAGAACCTTTAATCCCAGTCAGCATCTAGAACCTTTAATCCCAGTCAGCATCAGAACCTTTAATCCCAGTCAGCATCAGAACCTTTAATCCCAGTCAGCATCAGAACCTTTAATCCCAGTCAGCATCAGAACCTTTAATCCCAGTCAGCATCTAGAACCTTTAATCCCAGTCAGCATCTACAACCTTTAATCCCAGTCAGCATCAGAACCTTTAATCCCAGTCAGCATCCAGAACCTTTAATCCCAGTCAGCATCTAGAACCTTTAATCCCAGTCAGCATCTAGAACCTTTAATCCCAGTCAGCATCAAGAACCTTTAATCCCAGTCAGCATCAGAACCTTTAATCCTAGTCAGCATCTAGAACCTTTAATCCCAGTCAGCATCAGAACCTTTAATCCCAGTCAGCATCTACAACCTTTAATCCCAGTCAGCATCAGAACCTTTAATCCCAGTCAGCATCAGAACCTTTAATCCCAGTCAGCATCTACAACCTTTAATCCCAGTCAGCATCTAGAACCTTTAATCCCAGTCAGCATCAGAACCTTTAATCCCAGTCAGCATCAGAACCTTTAATCCCAGTCAGCATCTAGAACCTTTAATCCCAGTCAGCATCAGAACCTTTAATAGGTAACTTCCGTAGATAACCTGAAGTTTAAATATCCATCACAGTTACACTGCTGATGGATGCTGATCGTTTAGATGGCTTGGTTCTGGTTCTGGTTCTGGAGTGTATAAGCTTGGTTCTGGTTCTGGTCCTGGAGTGTGTTAGCTTGGTTCTGGTTCTGGTTCTTGAGTGTGTTAGCTTGGTTCTGGTCCTGGAGTGTGTTAGCTTGGTTCTGGTTCTGGTTCTTGAGTGTGTTAGCTTGGTTCTGGTTCTGGAGTGTGTAAGCTTGGTTCTCGAGTGTGTTAGCTTGGTTATGGTTCTGGAGTGTGTAAGCTTGGTTCTGGTTCTGGTTCTGGAGTGTGATAGCTTGGTTCTGGTTCTGGAGTGTGTCAGCTTGGTTTTGGTTCTGGTTCTGGAGTGTATAAGCTTGGTTCTGGAGTGTGTTAGCTTGGTTCTGGTTCTGGTTCTTGTGTGTAAGCTTGGTTCTGGTTCTGGAGTGTGTTAGCTTGGTTCTGGTTTTGGTTCTGGAGTGTGTTAGCTTGGTTCTGGTTCTGGTTCTGGAGTGTGTTAGCTTGGTTCTGGTTTTGGTTCTGGAGTGTGTTAGCTTGGTTCTGGTTCTGGTTCTTGTGTGTAAGCTTGGTTCTGGTTCTGGAGTGTGTTAGCTTGGTTCTGGTTCTGGTTCTGGAGTGTGTTAGCTTGGTTCTGGTTCTGGAGTGTGTTAGCTTGGTTCTGGTTCTGGAGTGTGTTAGCTTGGTTCTGGTTCTGGACTGTGTTAGCGTATCGTGTCAGACAGCTGATCACGTCTTCATGATGGGTTCTGCAGAACTCTGATAAACCCGTCTCTCCTTTCTGTGCAGATGTGGATGAAATCTCTGTAGGTTCCAGCCGCAGGTTTATTCCCATCAGCTGATTTCTAACAGGAGAAATCAGCCCCTCAGATCCTTTTTGGCCTCAGCTACCCTGCGTTTCTGCAGCTGATCTGGATGTTGAGTTTCTTCCGGTTACCCGTCAGGTTCGGTGGCTTTCACCCCCCCCCCCCTGTATGGGCTCATTATTGCTCGGCCTCTGCTGAGACGTCGGGTGCAGGAAACGGAGAAGCAGGTCTGACTCACTCACCTAAAAATATCGGCCGTGTTCTTGTCTCTTTCTGCCGGGCTGCACTGACCCGTGAGTCAGAGCTCCAGCTGGAGCGGTTCTGGAGGAGGAGGATGTGGGGGGGGGGGTCGGCCTTCTCGTATGTTTGTCAGCAGCGAGGGGGGGGGGGGGGCTGACAGGTTTTCTTTGCTGTAGGGAACAACGTGCCGTTTGAACTCTGGCAGGTTGGAGGGACTTTTGATCTTTTCAGGTCATTTTTCTTCCAGTTGTTGGTCGTGTTTCGTTTCACCAGACGGACGATTGAGTTCAGAAGGAAGTTTGGAATTCCAGCTGGATTTGGACTGAATTTGATGGGAATTTCATAGACAGCATCCAGATTGTGACTGTACGGACATTACTGGGATCTGTGGGAACTATGGGATGTTTGGGAACTATGGGATGATGGGGAACTATGGGACGATGGGGAACTATGGGATGTTGGGGAACTATGGGATGATGGGGAACTATGGGATGATGGGGAACTATGGGATGTTGGGGAACTATGGGATGATGGGGAACTATGGGATGATGGGGAACTATGGGGGGAACTATGGGATGTTCGGGAACTGTGGGATGATGGGGAACTATGGGATGTTGGGGAACTATGGGATGTTGGGGAACTATGGGATGATGGGGAACTATGGGATGTTGGGGAACTATGGGATGATGGGGAACTATGGGATGATGGGGAACTATGGGATGTTGGGGAACTATGGGATGATGGGGAACTATGGGATGATGGGGAACTATGGGATGTTGGGGAACTATGGGATGATGGGGAACTATGGGATGTTGGGGAACTATGGGATGTTGGGGAACTATGGGATGTTCGGGAACTGTGGGATGATGGGGAACTATGGGATGTTCGGGAACTGTGGGATGATGGGGAACTATGGGATGTTGGGGAACTATGGGATGTTCGGGAACTGTGGGATGATGGGGAACTATGGGATGATGGGGAACTATGGGGAACTATGGGATGATGGGGAACTATGGGGAA
Source organism: Atherinomorus stipes (assembly GCA_023101725.1). Classification (NCBI taxonomy): domain Eukaryota; kingdom Metazoa; phylum Chordata; class Actinopteri; order Atheriniformes; family Atherinidae; genus Atherinomorus; species Atherinomorus stipes. The sequence continues at coordinate 112,194 of JALJCO010002153.1, read as the reverse complement.
CTATGGGATGACTGGGATCTTTCTGCGATGACTGAGCCCTGTCTCCAGCTGCCGTCCCCCTCCCCTCTGCTTGGTCACGGTCCCCCCCACCTCCCGGCTGTGGTGATGTGGACAGATTTGCCGTCCCCCTCTGGTGCCGGCTCCTCCCTCTCGGCTGCAGCCAGAAGATGGCCCGGTTCGTTTGCCGTCTCCTCGGCCGCCCGGCTATTAATAGTCCTGCCACGCTTTAAATGCGAGTCTGTAAATAAACTGCTGCTCGCTGGAAGGCAGCAGCAGCGTTCGAGCCGGGCCTGCACACGCAAACGTAAAGCAACATGACAGTTTACTGCCGTGTAAGTGGCTGATGATTGTGATGAGGGCTGAAGGGGAATCTCCTGGTTGGAGCTCACATTCCTCCTCGCCCGGTTTTTATCAGTTTACTGAAGGAGGCGAGCGACTCTGACGGGGAGGAGAGGAATTAAAAGCGAGTGGAGGAGAGAGACCAACAGGCCTGGAGTGAAATGTGCTTCCTGGGGCCTTCAGAGGCAGAATAATACGCCGGCTTAATCACATCTCTTAAAATGTGCAGCCAAGTTGCCTGGTAACTAAAGCCGCGCAGAAACAGTTGGTTTAAGAGTCATCATTTAACAAAAGCAGCAGCAGGACGTCTCTGAATGCTGATGTTCCAGGATTGAAAAAGGCCTTGAATGAAGTCGAGTATGAGTCAGGAAGTCAGCTGCCATGTTGCCTTCAGGATCGCACGTTAAAAAACAGATTTAACGCTGCAGAGTTGGTGCTGACGGAATATCTCAGATTACTCTCGACCTTAAAGACGTTCACGAGTCAGAAAATAATGTTAGGTTTGTGGAAATCTGGGCTGTCTATTTAAAATATATGAGATTAGTGTTTTCTGGTGCGTTTATGTGCCCTGGGAAATTAAAGCGTGGGGTTTGGGGTTGGGAACAACTTCAGATGAAGCTTCTCAGAAAAATTGGCTCTGGTTCTAATACCATCCAAGATTTCTGCAGCAGAACGCTGCACAGCTTTTACTGCTTTATTCTCGTTATGGTGACATTTCTATAAAAATCCACGTCTGAGGTTTATTTTTACTTCCAGCTAGGGTCAGATTATTATTTATATTATTATTTACTCCAGTTCCAAAGAAGGTGGGACACTAAATGGTTAAAAGCAAACAAAAAACTCCCCATAATTCAATGATTTCCAAATCTCATTAACATATTTTATCCGCAGTCGAACATAAGCAACATATCAGATGATGAAACTGAGATCATTTGATGGAAAATATTCACTGAGCGTGAGACCACCACCTGAGAGAGACTTAAAATCTCCCCCAACTATTAGTTTTCCACCTTTTGTTGCTCCTGTTCCAACTTTTCACAGACGTGTTGCTGCATCAGATTCACAATCAGAGATTTTCCATCGAATGTTGACATGTTTTTCTTCCACTGAGAATAAAACATGTTAAAGAGACTGTTTTTATTACCATTTTACACAGAGTCCTAAATCCTCTCTGTTCATCATAAAATGTAAAACCTGTCACATTGATGATATGGTAATTCATAGATGTAGACCAAAACCAGTCTATATCTCTCCTAAACTCAAACTAGTATAAATCCCTCCTAGACTAAAACTAGTCTAAATCCTTCCTAAACTTGAACTAGTCTATATCTCTCCTAAGCTTAGGCTAAAACTGGTTTTTATCTCCCCTAAAGCTACAATATTACCAGTCTATCTCTCCTAAACTAAAACTAGTCTATGTCTCCCCTAAACCTAGACGAAAACTAGATTTATCCCTCCTACACCTTACATTATAACCAGTATATATCTTTCCTAAACTAAAACTAGTCTAAATCCCTCCTAAACGTTGACCAAAACTAGTCTATAACTCTCCTAATCTAAAGCTAGAATAAATCTCTCCTAAACTTAAACTAGTCTATATCCCTCCTGAACCTGGATCAGAACTAGTCTATATCCCTTCTAAAATACACTAACACTAGTCTGTTACTCTCCTAAACCTAAACTAAAACTAGTTGAGGTTGAGGTTTAAATAGACTAAAATAGACTTAAACTAGTCTATAACTCTCCCAAACCTAAACTAAAACTAGTCTATCCCTTCTGAACATAAACCAAAACTAGTTTATATCCCTCCTAAAATAGACTAAAACTAGTCTATATTCATCCTAAACCTAGACCAAAACTAGTCTATATCCCTCATAAAATAGACTAAAACTACTCTATAACTCTCCTTAACCTAAACTAAAACTAGTCTTTATTCCTCCTAAACCTAGACCAAAACTAGTCTATATACCTCCTAAAATAGACTAAAACTAGTCTATATTCATCCTAAACGTAGACCAAAACTAGTCTATAACTCTCCTAATCTAAAGCTAGAATAAATCTCTCCTAAACTTAAACTAGTCTATATCCCTCCTGAACCTGGATCAGAACTAGTCTATATCCCTTCTAAAATAGACTAACACTAGACTGTAACTCTTCTAAACCTAAACTAAAACTAGTCTATATCCCTCCTGTTAAACCAGTTTAGGTTGAGGTTTAAATAGACTAAAATAGACTAAAACTAGTCTTTAACTCTACTAAACCTAAACTTAAGCTAGTTTATATCCCTCCTAAAATAGACTAAAACTAGTCTATAACTCTCCTAAACTAAAACTAGTCTTTATTCCTCCTGAACCTAAACTAAAACTAGTCTCTAACTCTCCTAAATCTAAACTAAAACTAGTCTCTAACTCTAAAACCAGTCTTTATCTCTTACTATTATTTTCCACCTTTTCTTGCTCATGTTCCAACTTTTTACAGACGCGTTTCTGCATCAGATTCACAATCGGAGAAGATTTTCCATCAAATGTTTCATCTGACATGTTTTTCTCGTACTGGGAATAAAACATAGTTTTTATTTACGTTTCGTAGCGTCCTGAATCCTCGCTCTCCATCATATGGTGTGAAACCTGTCACATAGACGATATTCAGAGACAATGGGGACAGTAGTTGAGTAAAAGTAGTGGACGAGTCCAGACTGAAGCCAGTTCAGAGCTGCGTTTGGTCTCGTTTGTCCAGACGAGGTGAATATTGTGGCAGCAGAGGCTGACGTGGAGGAAGCGAGCGACTGAGGTTTTCTGCTGGTTTAAGCGGAACGATGATGACGATGACGATGATGACGATGACCTCGCTGCAGTCCTGAATGAACAGTCAGGTTTTCTTATACGTGCCTTTGTGATGAAGATTTCCAGCTGCAGGAGATGTGGGTGTAAAAGGAGGAAGATGATGAGCTGTTGTGGTAAAACTACAAACAGCTGATGAAGAGGAGGCGAACCACCTAGTTTTGCAGGTTTGGGTTTGGGGGGGGGTGGGGGGGGGGTCCTTGCTGTGGCAGTCAGGCAGTAACAAAGAGCAACGCAACACATAATAGATGGGACTCTAATTTCTTTTTCCTCGACAAGGTCGCTGTGAGTGATGGCTGAAAAGCAGCGATGGGATATGTTGGACGGGGGGGCGGGGGGCCGGCATTGAGGAAAGAGACTGTGCTGTTGGTAGAAACTGCAAAATCCATGAGGAAGTTGCTTTTCCGTCTTTGACGACACACAAACACACAGGAGCAGAAGGGGGGGGGGGGAATGACCGGCTTGTGGCATGCTTTGTGGTCTCCATGGCAACAGACTGATGATGTTTATAGTTGCTGTGTTATTTGTAGCAGAGAGATGAGGTGAGCTGAACTTAATCAAGCAAAAAGCTGAGATTTGTGGATGAGAGAAGAGTGCTGTGGTGGATTTCTGATCCTGGAAGCTCAGTGAACCTGAAATACGATGAGACTTAAAACTGTTGAAATGAAGCAGTTTTACGTGCTGGGACGTGCACGTTTGACCTTTTATTCTTGAGTTCAGAAACATGGAGAGTTTCTGATGTGCTTTCCAGGAATTAAATGTTTAAACCCGCTCCGGAGGGGCTGCATGGAAGAAAAAAACTCTGCAAGCTCCCTGGTAATAACCCTGGAAAAACTAGTCCAGTCTCAACTAAACCTGGACTAAAACTAATCTATATGTCTCCCAAACCTCGACTATAACTAAAACTAGTTTGTCTCTCCTAAACCTGGACTGAAACTAGTTCATGTGTCTCCTAAGCCTCGCCTAAAACTAGTCTGTCTCCTAAACCTAGCTTAAAGCTAGTCTAAATCCCACCTAAACCTAGCTTAAAACTAGTCAATATGTCTCCTAAATCTGGACTAAAAATAGCCTATGTCTCTCCTAAACCTGGACTTAAACTAGTTCATGTGTCTCCTAAGCCTCGCCTAAAACTAGTCTGTCTCCTAAACCTAGCTTAAAGCTAGTCTAAATCCCACCTAAACCTAGCTTAAAACTAGTCAATATGTCTCCTAAATCTGGACTAAAAATAGCCTATGTCTCTCCTAAACCTGGACTTAAACTAGTTCATGTGTCTCCTAAGCCTCGCCTAAAACTAGTCTGTCTCCTAAACCTAGCTTAAAGCTAGTCTAAATCCCACCTAAACCTAGCTTAAAACTAGTCAATATGTCTCCTAAATCTGGACTAAAAATAGCCTATGTCTCTCCTAAACCTGGACTTAAACTAGTTCATGTGTCTCCTAAGCCTCGCCTAAAACTAGTCTGTCTCCTAAACCTAGCTTAAAGCTAGTCTAAATCCCACCTAAACCTAGCTTAAAACTAGTCAATATGTCTCCTAAATCTGGACTAAAAATAGCCTATGTCTCTCCTAAACCTGGACTTAAACTAGTTCATGTGTCTCCTAAGCCTCGCCTAAAACTAGTCTGTCTCCTAAACCTAGCTTAAAGCTAGTCTAAATCCCACCTAAACCTAGCTTAAAACTAGTCAATATGTCTCCATCTCTAAAATCCCTTTTTCCCCCCAAACCTTTAAATTTTTCATTTTTCCTTAAACCTCCCTAAAACTAGTCTGTCTCCTAAACCTAGCTAAAGCAGCACCCACCACCTAAAACTAGTTGATATGTCTCCGAAGGGTCGCCTAAAAGCGGATCTTAAAGGGACATTCTGTAAGTTCTCCTGTGTTTTATTCACAAAAACTGATCATTTGGTTCAAAAGTGTTTTTTCATTAATCAGTAATCACTCCCATCAACAAACTGAAGTGCTCCTCTAAGTTCTAAATTTGCCGTTCGTATCATTCATTTACACATCGAGCGGGGCGGCTCGGTGGGGGCTGCCATGTCGTATCGCCATGTTTTTGCGTTCAGGAGAAGCGTGACAGCAGGAAAACACAGAAACTCACCGGACACACCGGAGTTTTCAGCTCAGTTCGAGGTAATGCCTTTGAAAAGTCACCGCGCTGCAGTGGGAGAAACCAGCGTCTCACTGATGCTGCGTTCACGTGCAGTCGGGCAGACGGCCGTCGGTAACAAACCAGATGTCATTTTAATCAATGAAGCCGAGCGAAAGACAGTAAAACATGGGTCAGGGAAAACAATACGACATCGCCATGGCAACAAATCAGATGTGGACTGATGTCACTGTAACTGACGGACCACGTCTTCACATAGAGGCCGGTGATAACTTTACATGCAGCGGATGTCGTCGGTCTGCCCGGTTTCACGCGAATGCAGCATGAAAAGTACGAGGGAGCTGCTCCCGATTACACAATGTCCCTTTAAACTCGTCTGAAACTGTTCCTAATCTTTGGTCTAGAACTGGTCTGAAAGCAGGCCAAGTTCAGAACTGCTAAAGTCCTACATATCTGCTCCACATCTGAAACATTTCTGAAATCTAGTTGAGACCTGGACTAAACCTAAACCAGGTCCAGAACTGTTCCATCTCATCTTCAGTTCCCTGTCCCTGCAGCTCACTCCAGGACCAGGTTTTTCCTGGACTCCAGAGACCAGATACCTGCAGCAGCTGGTTTTATCTCGGATGTGAAACCCCGTTTTTTTCCGTCAGCTCCTGAAACCCGTCTGTGCTCGCCGGTTCTTCCTCCCGGCGTCCATCGGTCCGTCTCCATCGGCATGTCCAGCCCGGCCTCTCTGGGACCCGCTGAACCCTCGGTCCAGGCGCCGCCCCCCGCCCCCACCGCCCTCTGACATACACGGTGTTTACATGCCAGGGACACCAGCTGCTTCGTTAGCGGCCGTATGGAAATGCGAGCGCTGCTGTGAAAACTAATGAAAGCAGCAGAACGACGCTCGTCTTCCAGCTGAATAAAGATGAAGAAGAAGAAGAACGGCCGCCCTGACTTCTGTATGAAAGGCTGAACTTTTTGCCGCCACTGTAAATGTATTCAAATTAATTTCCTATTATTGGCCGCTTATCGGATATTCACAGAGACGTAAACAAAGATGAGGACAAACGGTGGAAAGCAATTAAAAATAAATGGGGTTTGGACAGAAGTGCCTCAGAGGAAGAGATAACGGCTGCAGCAGTCGGAGCTGCTGCTGGTTTTACTTTTTCTTTTTGCTGCTGTGGAGTTTTTTGTCGCCGTCCCGGGGCGCCGTCACCCTAAACGGCCAAATTAACCCAATTATTTGGAGCGAGCTGAAGTGGCGCTGCTGCCTTCGGGCTTTGTTATTTCTGAGGTCTGCATATCCATATTGTCTGTGCACAGCTTGGAGCTGTTTGAGTTTCTCTGCTCACAACGCTGAACAGTCAGCAGAATCCGGCAGTGATTACCGCGCGCTTTGCTTAATGAAAAATAATGACTCGGATGGCAGCCGCTTTGTTTGGTCGGGTCTGACATGAATCCACGTCACATTCACACTTGAGATGTGAAGAGAAAAGCTTCTGCACACTTTGTTCCTCCATCATGGAAGTGGCAACAATAGTTCTTTAAAGAAAGCTAGTTTCCGTAGCAACATGCCAAATATAACAAGGCTTGTGCTCACATGATAATAAAGACGGAGCAGCGAGGCTGTTTGACTGGAGCAGATCTGCAGGCTTCATCTCTGATGGCATCCAGCATCAGCTGATCCAGCTGCTGCTGTCTTTTTATTCCTTCACACTTCACCAGCAAAGCTGATCTAAAACCAGTATAAATATGATGTGAAACCAGTATAAATCTGATCTGAAACCAGTATAAAAAACCAGTATAAATCTGATCTGAAACCAGTATAAATCTGATCTGAAACCAGTATAAATCTGATCTGGAACCAGTATAAAGAAACCAGTATAAATATGATGTGAAACCAGTATAAATCTGATCTGAAACCAGTATAAAGATAAATCAGTATAAATATGATGTGAAACCAGTATAAATCTGATCTGAAACCAGTATAAATCTGATCTGGAACCAGTATAAAAAACCAGTATAAATATGATGTGAAACCAGTATAAATCTGATCTGAAACCAGTATAAAAAACCAGTATAAATCTGATCTGAAACCAGTATAAAACTGAACCAGTATAAATCTGATCTGAAACCAGTATAAAGCTGATCTGAAACCAGTATAAATCTGATCTGGAACCAGTATAAAAAAAAACAAACAGCATACAATCTGATCTGAAACCAGTATAAATCTGATCTGAAACCAGTATAAAAAAACAGTATAAATATGATGTGAAACCAGTATAAATCTGATCTGAAACCAGTATAAATCTGATCTGGAACCAGTATAAAAAACCAGTATAAATATGATGTGAAACCAGTATAAATCTGATCTGAAACCAGTATAAAAAAACAGTATAAATCTGATCTGAGACCAGTATTAAAACCAGTATATAATCTGATCTTAAACCAGTAAAAATCTGATCTTAAACCAGGAAAAATCTGATCTTAAACCAGTAAAAATCTGATCTTAAACCAGTAAAAATCTGATCTTAAACCAGTAAAAATCTTATCTGAAACCAGTATAAATCTGATCTGAAACCAGTTTATAATCTGATCTGAAACGTTGGTTGCGGTCTTCCCTGTGGTCCTGGAGCCGGTCTTTTGCGGTCTTACCTGTGGTCCTGGAGCCGGTCTTTTGCGGTCTTACCTGTGGTCCTGGAGCCGGTCTTTTGCGGTCTTACCTGTGGTCCTGGAGCCGGTCTTTTGCGGTTTTCCCTGTGGTCTTTCTCTTTCTTTTTTTCTCCTCTCTTTTTTTTTCCCCTGGAGCCGGTCTTTTGCGGTCTTACCTGTGGTCCTGGAGCCGGTCGGTTGCGGTTTTCCCTGTGGTCCTGGAGCCGGTCGGTTGCGGTTTTCCCTGCGGTCCTGGAGCCGGTCTTTTGCGGTTTTCCCTGTGGTCCTGGAGCCGGTCTTTTGCGGTTTTCCCTGTGGTCCTGGAGCCGGTCTTTTGCGGTTTTCCCTGTGGTCCTGGAGCCGGTCTTTTGCGGTTTTCCCTGTGGTCCTGGAGCCGGTCTTTTGCGGTCTTCCCTGTGGTCCTGGAGCCGGTCTTTTGCGGTTTTCCCTGTGGTCCTGGAGCCGGTCGGTTGCGGTTTTCCCTGTGGTCCTGGAGCCGGTCGGTTGCGGTCTTCCCTGTGGTCCTGGAGCCGGTCGGTTGCGGTTTTCCCTGTGGTCCTGGAGCCGGTCGGTTGCGGTCTTCCCTGTGGTCCTGGAGCCGGTCTTTTGCGGTTTTCCCTGCGGTCCTGGACCTGCCAGGACGGATGTAAACTTGTGAATCAGTTTAATCAGGATTCATTAATCAGTTTTCCGTTCACGCTGCTCTCTGAGTGATCCGTGCGCAGACTTCCCCATCGCTGGAATGATTTGACCTTTAGACGGCGGGAATGTGTCGAACTTGGAAGCGCCTCCATCTTGGAAGCTTCTCTGTCAGCCAGCATCTTCAGCTCGGCTCTGGCGTCATGACGACGAGCCGTGCTTATCGTCCTGTGTACAAACAGAGTAGCTGCAGGTTTTATCCAGCTCTCTCTGATCTCCAAGTTCCTGATGAAATAAGTAGAAAAGGAAATGAAATTTCCTCCAACGGTGTTTAGGGCAGTATTCCGAGCAGAGTTAAAGCTTTCAGGCTCCAACAAGAAATTCTATAGACGACAAATCGGAGAGGCTGAGATTGAGTCAGAAAATTGCTTCTTCAGTAGAAACGAGTGTTCGCAGTGAAAATTGGAAGCCTGTGGAACATTATGTGCTGGAACATTACACGGAAATGATCAAAGCCTGAAGGAATTACTCTTGTTATAAACTGAATGAGGAGTACAAAGGCCTGATTTCTCCCACAGCGAGCCCGAATTTCCCCACATTCCTATTTTTAAACCAAAGTACGGATGCTGGTCTCCGAAATCCAGTCAGTCCTGCTGTTTTCCTGCTAAACCTGAATGTGATGCTTCATATTCACTTTGTTTTTGTGGTTTTATTTCACTGTGATTCACAACCATCGACACGACCATTTAAGCCATTTAATCCTGTTTTATGGGTTCACACTCCTTCATGATACTGTAACTGGTGTGAAACTAAAACCAGTTTTACAACCAGTCCAAACACTGGTAAAACCAGAATTTAGCCTGGGGTAGAACTGGTCTAAAGACAAGTGAAGTGTGTCCAGATACCGGTCTGTAATGATCTAAACCCCTCCTCATCCAGTCCAGAACCAGGACTCTAAAACCCCTCCTCATCCAGTCCAGAACCAGGAATTTAAAACCCCTCCTCATCCAGTCCAGAACCAGGACTCTAAAACCCCTCCTCATCCAGTCCAGAACCAGGACTCTAAAACCCCTCCTCATCCAGTCCAGGACCAGGAATCTAAAACCCCTCCTCATCCAGTCCAGAACCAGGACTCTAAAACCCCTCCTCATCCAGTCCAGAACCAGGACTCTAAAACCCCTCCTCATCCAGTCCAGGACCAGGAATCTAAAACCCCTCCTCATCCAGTCCAGAACCAGGACTCTAAAACCCCTCCTCATCCAGTCCAGGACCAGGAATCTAAAACCCCTCCTCATCCAGTCCAGAACCAGGACTTTAGACCCCTCCTCATCCAGTCCAGAACCAGGATTTTGGACCCCTCCTCGTCCAGAACCAGGAATCTAAAACCCCTCCTCATCCAGTCCAGAACCAGGACTTTAGACCCCTCCTCATCCAGTCCAGGACCAGGAGTCTAAACCCCTCCTCATCCAGTCCAGGACCAGGAGTCTAAACCCCTCCTCATCCAGTCCAGGACCAGGACTCTAAAACCCCTCCTCATCCAGTCCAGAACCAGGACTCTAAAACCCCTCCTCATCCAGTCCAGGACCAGGAGTCTAAACCCCTCCTCATCCAGTCCAGGACCAGGACTCTAAAACCCCTCCTCATCCAGTCCAGGACCAGGAATCTAAAACCCCTCCTCATCCAGTCCAGGACCAGCAATCTAAAACCCCTCCTCATCCAGTCCAGGACCAGGAGTCTAAACCCCTCCTCATCCAGTCCAGGACCAGGAGTCTAAACCCCTCCTCATCCAGTCCAGGACCAGGAGTCTAAACCCCTCCTCATCCAGTCCAGAACCAGGAATCTAAAACCCCTCCTCATCCAGTCCAGAACCAGGACTTTAGACCCCTCCTCATCCAGTCCAGGACCAGGAGTCTAAACCCCTCCTCATCCAGTCCAGAACCAGGAGTCTAAACCCCTCCTCATCCAGTCCAGGACCAGGAGTCTAAACCCCTCCTCATCCAGTCCAGGACCAGGAATCTAAAACCCCTCCTCATCCAGTCCAGAACCAGGACTCTAAAACCCCTCCTCATCCAGTCCAGGACCAGGAGTCTAAACCCCTCCTCATCCAGTCCAGGACCAGGACTCTAAAACCCCTCCTCATCCAGTCCAGGACCAGGAATCTAAAACCCCTCCTCATCCAGCCCAGAACCAGCAATCTAAAACCCCTCCTCATCCAGCCCAGAACCAGCAATCTAAAACCCCTCCTCATCCAGTCCAGAACCAGGACTTTAGACCCCTCCTCAGCCAGTCCAGGACCAGGAGTCTAAACCCCTCCTCATCCAGTCCAGGACCAGGAGTCTAAACCCCTCCTCATCCAGTCCAGGACCAGGAGTCTAAACCCCTCCTCATCCAGCCCAGAACCAGGAGTCTAAACCCCTCCTCATCCAGTCCAGAACCAGGACTTTAGACCCCTCCTCATCCAGTCCAGGACCAGGAGTCTAAACCCCTCCTCATCCAGTCCAGGACCAGGACTCTAAAACCCCTCCTCATCCAGTCCAGTCCAGGACCAGGAGTCTAAAACCCCTCCTCATCCAGTCCAGGACCAGGACTCTAAACCCCTCCTCATCCAGTCCAGAACCAGGAAAAAACCTTCCTTTGAGACCAGATTTTGAACCAAATCCAGATGTGAAACTGTTCTAAAACCAGATTTCACCAAATCTGTGATCCAGATTCTCTAAAACTTAAACTGGTCCTGTATCTTTTCAGAAACCAGCCCAAAACCTAAACGGATTCAAAAACAACCCTTGAAACTGGTCCAAACCCAGTTTAAACCAGTGAGGAACCAGCAGGGTTTCAGGTTTCTGAATGTGTGGGTGGATGAACTCATCCAGCTGGTAATTCCTCCAGATGAAGTTAATCCAGCTAAATCTGAGCTGGAGGCCGTCGGTGTTCCAGAGGTTGAAACAAAGGTGATCCAGAACCCGGCCGTGACTGCAGAGCTGGAGGCGGAGATCAAACCAAGCATCCTGGAGCGTCCTGAGTCGTTTCCACGGCAACCAAGTGTCTGTTTCTGCAGCGGAGCTGTGAAGAGGTGAAGCCACACCGGCAGGTCGGAGCATGTCCCAGCCTCATGCTGCCATCACACCCCCTCTGACCCCCCCCACATCAGCCGGTGTCCGTCATTCACCCCTAGGCTGAATGTAGAACCGCAGAAATGCGGCTCGACCCGACGCTCAGATGGAGGAAACCCTCTACTATCCAGACGTCTACAGTAGGGATTAGAATTTTGGCCGATACCCGATATGCTGATATTTTAAAACTCATGTGGCCGATAACCAACATCGATACTGATATTGAAGCTGAGAAAAATAAGCAGTCATTGCAAATAGCAGTTTTGTTATGTTTCCGACACTTTAAAATAGGGATGGGAAAAAATATCGATACATTGAAATATTGCGATATTTTCATATGCCAGTATCAAATGGATATTTAGAAATGCAGTATTTATCTATTATCTATTACTTACGAAATCTTGTGATATTTCATGAATTCTAACGAAATTTCGTAACAGAATGATGAAATATCGCAAGATTTCCTTAGTAAAATAGATTGATACCGCGTTTTTAAATGTCAATATATCAGCATATGAAA
>JALJCO010002153.1:87500-95000 GCA_023101725.1 Atherinomorus stipes | reverse complement strand
CTTTACAGACCGGCAGCAGGACTGTGATGGACGGGCACGAGTGAAGATAATAAACCGAGTTTTTACTTCCAGCGAGTTCAGATTAAAGTCTGAAAGTCGACGGATTGTTGTGACTAACAGGATTATTTGGCCTGGCAGCAGAAATGATGTTCCACGCTGCGTCAGACGCTGCAGAGAGGACGGCGCTTGAAAAGAGGTGATTTTAAATCCCGTTCTGGAGGAAATGACAGCTCAGATCCAGCTGGGATGATGGCGGCCGAGCGGCGTCGGGAGGGGAAATAAATGAGAGAAAATGACTTGTGATGGTAGGAGGCCCCGAGTCTCCGGAGCCCCCACGCTGCCCCCCACGCATCCCCGTCCTCCCCCAGTCGGCAGCGGGGAGCAACTCATCTCAGACATCCGCTCTGTCAATATTTACCCGCTGCCTCAAACCAGGAGGAGGAGGCGGCGACATCAGCTCCCGGCCGCCGTTTAAAGGAGCAGTCTGCCTTTTTCATCCTGATAGTTGCTGTCAGCACAAGCATGATCAGAGGCGATGACATCACTGGTTGAGCTGTAAATAACCCAAAACATCAGAGTTTATCATGAACTGATGTAAAGAGGCAAAAATGGTTAAGAGGAAAAGATTTTATCATTTGTTTGCCTGCAAATAATTTGTGGCCGTTTCAACCAAGGCGTAAACTAGTTTACAGCAGAAATTAACATGTTTACGGCAGAAATTAACACATTTACGGCAAAAATAAACACATTTACAGCAAAAATAAACATATTTACAGCAGAAATAAACACATTTACAGCAGAAATTAACATGTTTACGTCAGAAATAAACACATTTACAGCAGAAATTAACATGTTTACTGCAAAAATAAACACATTTACAGCAGAAATAAACATGTTTACGTCAGAAATAAACACATTTACAGCAGAAATTAACATGTTTACGGCAGAAATAAACACATTTACAGCAGAAATTAACATGTTTACGGCAAAAATAAACACATTTACAGCAGAAATTAACATGTTTACGGCAGAAATAAACACATTTACAGCAGAAATTAACATGTTTACTGCAAAAATAAACACATTTACAGCAGAAATAAACATGTTTACGTCAGAAATAAACACGTTTACGGCAAAAGTAAACACATTTACAGCAGAAATAAACACAATTAAGGCAAAAGTAAACACATTTACAGCAGAAATAAACATGTTTACGTCGGAAATAAACATGTTTACGGCAAAAATAAACACATTTACAGCAGAAATAAACAGGGAAAAAACACGTTCCGGGGGAAACAAAAATGTTAACCGCAGAAATAAACACACTTACGGCAGAAATAAACATGTTTTCGGCAGAGTTAAAATGTTTACTCAGAAATAAACAGGTTAAGGCAGAAATAAACACATTTACGGCAGAAATAAAAATGTTTACGTCAGAAATAAACACATTTACGGCAGAAATAAACACATTTACAGCAGATATAAACATTTACAGAACAAATAAACGTCTTTATGGCAGAAATAAACACATTTACGACAGAAATAAAAATGTTTACAGCAGAAATAAACATATTTACTGCAGAAATAAATAGATTTAAGGCAGAAATAAACATTTATACGGCAGAAATACACATTTAAAACAGAAATAAAAATGTTTACAGCAGGGATAAACGTGTGTAGTAAGAACCCTTAAAACTGCTGTAGTCAAACATTTCATCTCGATTATTAAGACACCCATCCCTTCTTTATTCTTCCAGCTTTGTTTAATGAGTCAGAGCATTCAGGATTAGTTACGCCTTAAAAGGCATTTAATTTATCAGTAGTCATTGTACCTGTTTTAGGTAACTACTAGGTTGTGTGTGGATGAAACGTCCAGTCGCAGCCTTAACTCGGCCCGTGTGGACCGGACCTGGGTCATGTTCTGTTCCTGACATGCAGAATAAACCGCATTTTACCAACTTTCTGCTTTTTAGCTTAAAAAACGTTGTTTTTGCGCGTTTCCGGTGCGTTCTCTGAGCTGAAGGACAAACGTGTGCAGAAAGTTTTTAACTTGACATTAAACGGTGAGAAGCGGTGCATCATGGGAAGCTTTCCTTTCACCGTGTTGGAATAAAAGCAGCTCAGACGTCTCCATCATTACGGTGAAGATGCAGAGCACCACCCAGCGCTTCACCTCCACCCCCTCCTGCAGCGCGGTGGGGGAGGGGCCGCTGCAGAAAGCCATCCTTTGTCCCCTCGCCGCCCCCCCGGCGACTGCAGGAAGTTCTCAGATGTCTGCAGAGATGCAGCCGAGTCGGTGGACAGATGTTCCGTTTCCACGGAAACGTGGCTGCATTTCACTCTTCAGGATTAAAATGTGAAAAGTTTTTTAACCAGAACAAGTTTTAATCAGATTTTTTAACCCGTCAGTTGAACTTTCTTCAGTTTTTATGCCCGTACGACAGTTCAAGATCATTTTCAAACTCTCAGAAAGATTATTTTCTCTTTAAATGATTTAAAATTTGACCAATAAATAGTTTTAAAGCATATTTCCCCATCAAGTGTAATCCCACCTGAATGACGTTTTTACTTGGCTTCAGGTTATTCTGCAGACGATTAAAAATAATAGAAAAACTTAATATATATACAGTAAAAATTAAGAAAAAAATAGACTGAAGGTTCATTACAAAAATCAAACAGAAAAAGTAAATAGATGTAAAATAAATAAATTAAATTTAATCGATAATAAAGCAAAAGGTTTTTAATTTTTAATACTTGAGACGTGTGAATTATAAATAACCTTAAACACCAGATTATTAGAAAGTTTGATGATTTGTGAAATAAAAAGTTTTAGTGAATGCTGCACATTGTTTATGGAAAAAATGAAAAATTTCCTTGAAAAGCTCAAATGTTCTCGTCCATGTGGTGACATGGACATGAAATATTTTCATCTGAGGCGACGGATTACTAATACAGGATTATTGACTCGTGCTCACGTGTGTGTTGTTTCTGGATTTATCTGCATGTAAACATGAGAAACTTTATTTCATTTTAATCTTAGATGAATAATGATGTTTCTGAGCTTACTGGTCCAATTGGTCCAACAGAACTGGGACCAATCCCAATCCCTAACCTTAGATCAGACAACGGGCAGCAGTCTCCCTACAACAGCCCTGGAGGGACAAACGTCCTCCTGGAAAAGCCAAAATATGAAAGAAAAATGGTCTGTTACGATTGATTTTAACAGCATCAGAACCTTTAATCCCAGTCAGCATCTAGAACCTTTAATCCCAGTCAGCGTCAGAACCTTTAATCCCAGTCAGCATCAGAACCTTTAATCCCAGTCAGCATCAAGAACCTTTAATCCCAGTCAGCATCAGAACCTTTAATCCCAGTCAGCATCAGAACCTTTAATCCCAGTCAGTATCCAGAACCTTTAATCCCAGTCAGCATCAGAACCTTTAATCCCAGTCAGCATCTAGAACCTTTAATCCCAGTCAGCATCAGAACCTTTAATCCCAGTCAGCATCAGAACCTTTAATCCCAGTCAGCATCAGAACCTTTAATCCCAGTCAGTATCTAGAACCTTTAATCCCAGTCAGCATCAGAACCTTTAATCCCAGTCAGCATCAGAACCTTTAATCCCAGTCAGCATCAGAACCTTTAATCCCAGTCAGTATCTAGAACCTTTAATCCCAGTCAGCATCAGAACCTTTAATCCCAGTCAGCATTAGAACCTTTAATCCCAGTCAGCATCAGAACCTTTAATCCCAGTCAGCATCAGAACCTTTAATCCCAGTCAGCATCAGAACCTTTAATCCCAGTCAGCATCAGAACCTTTAATCCCAGTCAGCATCAGAACCTTTAATCCCAGTCAGCATCAGAACCTTTAATCCCAGTCAGCATCAGAACCTTTAATCCCAGTCAGTATCTAGAACCTTTAATCCCAGTCAGCATCAGAACCTTTAATCCCAGTCAGCATTAGAACCTTTAATCCCAGTCAGCATCAGAACCTTTAATCCCAGTCACCATCTAGAACCTTTAATCCCAGTCAGCATCTAGAACCTTTAATCCCAGTCAGCATCAGAACCTTTAATCCCAGTCAGCATCAGAACCTTTAATCCCAGTCAGTATCTAGAACCTTTAATCCCAGTCAGCATCAGAACCTTTAATCCCAGTCAGCATCAGAACCTTTAATCCCAGTCAGCATCAGAACCTTTAATCCCAGTCAGCATCAGAACCTTTAATCCCAGTCAGCATCTAGAACCTTTAATCCCAGTCAGCATCAGAACCTTTAATCCCAGTCAGCATCAGAACCTTTAATCCCAGTCAGCATCAGAACCTTTAATCCCAGTCAGCATCAGAACCTTTAATCCCAGTCAGTATCTAGAACCTTTAATCCCAGTCAGCATCAGAACCTTTAATCCCAGTCAGCATCAGAACCTTTAATCCCAGTCAGCATTAGAACCTTTAATCCCAGTCAGCATCAGAACCTTTAATCCCAGTCAGCATTAGAACCTTTAATCCCAGTCAGCATCAGAACCTTTAATCCCAGTCAGCATCTAGAACCTTTAATCCCAG
This sequence comes from Atherinomorus stipes, assembly GCA_023101725.1. Taxonomy (NCBI): domain Eukaryota; kingdom Metazoa; phylum Chordata; class Actinopteri; order Atheriniformes; family Atherinidae; genus Atherinomorus; species Atherinomorus stipes. The sequence goes on along the minus strand of JALJCO010002153.1, from coordinate 90,440 downwards.
TCAGCATTAGAACCTTTAATCCCAGTCAGCATCAGAACCTTTAATCCCAGTCAGCATCAGAACCTTTAATCCCAGTCAGCATTAGAACCTTTAATCCCAGTCAGCATCAGAACCTTTAATCCCAGTCAGCATCTAGAACCTTTAATCCCAGTCAGCATTAGAACCTTTAATCCCAGTCAGCATCAGAACCTTTAATCCCAGTGTGTGATGTAGCTGCTGGCTCTGATGGTGGACCTCCTGCTGTGTCCCTGATGCCCCCTGTGGCAGCTGCAGGAACTGCATCTTCCCTCCTGGCTGTTTGCTGCTGTTTGTGGGGCATCTGTCTGCTTCTATTGTCTGCAGGAGTCCATCTGCTGGCTCCTCCTCCTCCTCCTCCTCCTCTTCCTCCTCCTCTTCCTCCTCCTCCTCTTCCTCCTCCTCCTCCTCCTCTTCCTCCTCCTCCTCCTCTTCCTCCTCTTCCTCCTCTTCCTCCTCCTCTTCCTCCTGTCCCCTCCACAGGGACCAGCTTGCCTCTTTTTCCTCTTCATCTGAAGTTCAGCTTTCAGGAACGTCAGGAAACTCCTTCAGCTTTCCTTTAACCGCTTTCATTCAAACCTGGAAGTTTGTTAGAAACTAAAATCTGCAAATTATTTTCTTTCACTTTTGATTTTGTAACATTTCTAAGAAGAAATTGGCAACAAAGAAAAATATAAATTTCCCCCATTTTTTAATCTTTTGACAAAGTTGATCATTCCATCTGAAAAAAACGTAACTTTGAGAATAATATGTTTGACTCACTTTATTTCTGCCTGTTTAAAGAGAAGTGATTGCAGTTTATTGATCAGTCTGGAATCAATCAAACACATCTACGGAGTAAACGACTTCTGGATGGAGATTCAGCTCCAACCATGTTTGTTCAGAGATATTTGATAACGACTGTAACTGAAGAAAAGATTGCAGACTAATAATACCAGCGGTGAAGTTTTCTGATCAATAATTCAGAATGACAAGTGAGTATTGATCAGTGAGAAGATGCTACAGAGAGAACACACCTCAGTCGAAATGCTGTCGCTTCAGGTGTTCCGGTGATTTTAAATGTTTGTTTAGGTGATTTTATGTTTGTTCAGGTGATTTTTTTATGTTCAGGTGATTTTAGATGTTTGTTCAGGAGATTTTAGATGTTTGTTGAGGTGATTTTTTTATGTTCAGGTGATTTTTTTATGTTCAGGTGATTTTAGATGTTCAGGTGATTTTAGATGTTTGTTCAGGAGATTTTAGATGTTTGTTCAGGTGATTTTAGATGTTTGTTCAGGTGATTTTAGATGTTTGTTCAGGAGATTTTAGATGTTTGTTCAGGTGATTTTAGATGTTTGTTCAGGTGATTTTAGATGTTCAGGTGATTTTAGATGTTTGTTCAGGCGATTTTAGATGTTCAGGCGATTTTAGATGTTTGTTCAGGAGATTTTAGATGTTTGTTCAGGAGATTTTAGATGTTTGTTCAGGTGATTTTAGATGTTCAGGTGTTTTTAGATGTTTGTTAAGGGGATTTTAGATGTTTGTTCAGGTGATTTTAGATGTTGGTTCAGGTGATTTTAGATGTTCGTTCAGGTGATTTTAGATGTTTGTTCAGGAGATTTTAGATGTTCAGGAGATTTTAGATGTTTGTTCAGGTGATTTTAGATGTTCGTTCAGGTGATTTTAGATGTTTGTTCAGGAGATTTTAGATGTTCAGGAGATTTTTAGATGTTCGTTCAGGTGATTTTAGATGTTTGTTCAGGAGATTTTAGATGTTCAGGTGATTTTAGATGTTTGTTCAGGTGATTTTAGATGTTCAGGTGATTTTAGATGTTCAGGAGATTTTAGATGTTCAGGAGATTTTAGATGTTTGTTCAGGTGATTTTAGATGTTCAGGTGATTTTAGATGTTTGTTCAGGTGATTTTAGATGTTCAGGTGATTTTAGATGTTTGTTCAGGTGATTTTCGATGTTTGTTCAGTTGATTTTAGATGTTTGTTCAGGTTATTGGAAATGTCTGTTTAGGCGATTGAAGAACTTTGTTCAGGTTAGTTTTAGATGTTTGTTTAGGTGATTTTAGATTTTCAGGTGATTTTAGATGTTTGTTCAGGTGATTTATAGATGTTTAAGGTGATTTTAGATGTTCAGGTGATTTTAGATGTTTAAGGTGATTTTAGATGTTTGTTCAGGTGATTTTAGATGTTTAAGGTGATTTTAGATGTTTGTTCAGGTGATTTTAGATGTTTAAGGTGATTTTAGATGTTTGTTCAGGAGATTTTAGATGTTTGTTCAGGTGATTTTAGATGTTTGTTCAGGTGATTTTAGATGTTCGTTCAGGTGATTTTAGATGTTTGTTCAGGCGATTTTAGATGTTCAGGTGATTTTAGATGTTTGTTCAGGTGATTTTATGTCTGTTTAGGTGATTTTTTTATGTTCAGGTGATTTTAGATGTTTGTTCAGGTTATTGGAAATGTCTGTTTAGGCGATTGAAGAACTTTGTTCAGGTTAGTTTTAGATGTTTGTTTACGTGATTTTAGATGTTTGTTCAGGTTATTGAAGATGTCTGTTTAGATGATTGAAGAACTTTGTTCAGGTTAGTTTTAGATGTTTGTTTAGGTGATTTTAGATTTTCAGGTGATCTCTTAACTCACTGGCTGCCATTCACGTGTTTCCACGTTAATTAAGGGTTTTAATCGGGGGAGCTGTTTTAATCCCTTGAGGAGCTTATCAGAAAGTACCAAAGGCTGATCATGATTTTTTCGGTAGTTTTCATCTAATCCAGCAGATGGCGGTGTGAGAAAAGCTTAAAAAAACCTACCAGGAAGTGATGCGATTCTATGATGCTTCCTGTGTTAGTGGTTGTTAGAGCTAACCGGCTGAAGTGTGCTGGATCCTGCAGCGGGGGGGGGGAGAGAACATGGCGACCGGTCGTAATGGAAGCAGTTTA
>JALJCO010002153.1:0-82500 GCA_023101725.1 Atherinomorus stipes | reverse complement strand
CGATATTGTTCCATGATTGTACAATCGCACGGACTTGCTGCGCATTGACAGCCAGCATTAATTCCTGGCTTTTGCTGCGGCGACTGTGTTGCTGCAGCATAAATGGAGCCATTTATTATCATTCCTGAATGATAATGTCGTGTTATCATTCAGGAATGATGATCCTGAATTCTACATATTTCTTAAGTATCATCGTCTGCTCCTCCATGGTGAAATATGTCGCTCTCTGTTTCTCCATGTCTGTGATTGGTCAGATGCTTCCAACGCCGCCTCTTTTATGTGAGCGCGCACTGATTAAGATTGGAAAACCCTGGGTTGAGTTACCGAGTTGATAACCAGCTTCATAGTACCGTTTATCAAGACCGCAGATGTCTGGTTAAGTCAACCAGGTAACTGAGAGAAATCCCGGGCATGTTAATCCGGCTTCGTCGTACAGGCCCCTGGTGTACCGTCTTCTTCTGTGGTGCTTTTAAGGCGTTACTTATCCCCAACGGTGCTCGAACTCCTATCAAACAAAGCTTCACACAGTTGTTTGTCCATTCAGAGACACCGTAGTGAAAACTGCCCTGTATGTGAACCCACGGTGAGAAGATTGAAATACTTCATTCCAAAAGTATAAAAACACAGGTTCATTATCGTAACGTGAGCAGAGAGTCGTAGAAACACGTTTATTTATGATGGAATACTTTTCTGTCACGGACCTTTGAGTTTATTACATGCTGAAGCTGTAAGGTTTAAGGTTCTGGATTAAGTTCTGGGTTAGGCTCTGGATTAAGCTTTGTGTTTAAGGTTCTGGTTTTGGTTAAAGGTTCTGGATTAAGGTTTAGGTTAAAGGTTCTGGATTAAGGTTTGTATTAAAGGTTCTGGATTAAGGTTTAGGTTTAGGTTTAAGGTTCTGGATTAAGGTTTGTATTAAAGGTTCTGGATTAAGGTTTAGGTTAAAGGTTCTGGATTAAGGTTTAGGTTTAGGTTAAAGGTTCTGGATTAAGGTTTAGGTTAAAGGTTCTGGATTAAGGTTTAGGTTTAGGTTAAAGGTTCTGGATTAAGGTTTAGGTTAAAGGTTCTGGATTAAGGTTTAGGTTTAGGTTTAAGGTTCTGGATTAAGGTTTAGGTTAAAGGTTCTGGATTAAGGTTTGTATTAAAGGTTCTGGATTAAGGTTTAGGTTTAGGTTAAAGGTTCTGGATTAAGGTTTAGGTTTAGGTTAAAGGTTCTGGATTAAGGTTTAGGTTTAGGTTAAAGGTTCTGGATTAAGGTTTAGGTTTAGGTTAAAGGTTCTGGATTAAGGTTTGTAATTAAGGTTCTGGATTAAGTTTTGGGTTACTTAGCGTCACTGAGAAAATCTGGCAAAGTTCTGTGTGTATTTGTTCTGAAATCATCATCTGTGGCTGGTCCAGGTGCACCTGGACATCCAGGTGACCCTGCCCTCCCTGATGCTGATGGGCGGAGCCAGGAAACGGATACGAGCGTACGCTGACGACACCTGGAAGCCAGCTTGCAGTAAAACTAACGTCGTTTTGGGTCATAGCTGCTTGTTCCTGTCGGTTCTGCTTGTTCGGGTCTCTGGACCCACCTGGAACAAAGACGGCGTTCGCTCTGGTTCTCGGGTCAAACCCGGCAGATTTGGGCCGAACCAACACGTCAGCTGTATTTCCAGAAAGTTATCGGTTCATTATTTAATCTTCCGTCACCATGACGACACATTGATCAGCATTTTCATTCGTCAGAAATTTAACAGATTATTTTAAACTGCTGCCTTCAGGTTTTCCAACATCACAACTCGAGATTTTAGCTTTTTTAAATATAAATATATATATATATATATATATATATATATAAAATTTTTATTTCTGTGATTTTATTTTTGATTGTTTTATTAAATAAACTTTTAATTCCGATTTTCTCCGACAGAAATACATGAAGCAGGGCTGTTTCTGACCAGGAGTAAATACGTTCGTGTTCCTGGTTGGAGTTTTTCATTTAAGTCGAGTTGAAGCATCTCCAGGATGTTTAATCGATTGATTAATCGATACACGGCCGCTTCCTGGTTGAGTTCAGGCACATTCCAGGGCACTCTGCCGTACACGGGAAAACCACACCGGAGGTGCGTTTGATTTGCATTTAAATGGATTTATTGTCTGCAGTCGGCGTGACGGGCGGACACTGACCACATGATGAGGAAATGAGGAGCTCTGCAGCCTGAATGAGCCACCGGCCGCCTTCTGGTGCCGTCGCTGCGCCGCATAATGAACATTTTAATGTGATGGTTATCTGCTGGCAGGCAGAGCAAAGGAGCAGCAACACGAACAATCAGCGGCGCTGAATATGGAGACTGAAACAGAAGATCACGGACACTTATCGATCCTGTTTCTGAACAGAAGCAGCGGCTGAGGAGAGGAGGTTTAATGATCTCTGCAGGGAACCTGCTTTAAAATCAAACATGAGGCTCTGATGAGTAAACCTGACGTAAACAGCTGCTGCAGGACGGATTTTAATTACTCAGCTAATTAATGACGATGCTCCGAGAGCCAATCAGAGAAGGACCAGTTAACTGTCTCTAAGATGTTACTCAGAATCGTTTTAATATTAACGCTAATAATATTCTTACTTTTAATTACACACATTGGTGCTCGTCATGGCCTGAAACATGTGTGAGGATCTAAATCGGTCATTCTCAACCTTTTTTAGAGCCTTAATCTCTGAACCACTCTTACTGTGCGTTCAGACCAAGAGCGACTAAAGCTGTAAAATCGCCGGAAGTCATTCACTTTCAATGGACAGGAGCGACAAGAGCGAATTAAGCGACAGAAGCGACGAGCTACAAAAGTTGAGCGATTAGAGCGACTAAACAAAGTTAAAAATAGTTTAACTTTATCAAATTGCTATGACACGTTTCGCTAAAACCCTGACAACCAATCAGAATGTAGACATTGTTCACTTCCAGAAGTCCCCCGGAAACGAACTCTGGTGCCGTATTTTGGTTCCGAGTCAAAATGACAGCAGAAACGCTGATAACTGCCGTCGCTGACCCCCCAGTATTGTATGACCTGACACTTTAAACCTTTCGGGATCTCCAAAAGAAGGCTCTGGCCTGGGAAGAGGTATCACGTGCCGTTGGTTTGTCCGGTAAGTTGATAAAATCATTTTAAAACAGGCGCGAAACTTGCCTGCTAATCGAGCGCCTAGCATGCTGCGAGATGGGACGATATCATTTATAAATATCGAAAGACTATGTTATAATAATAATGGACAGGGAAAAAAATACGTATTTCCCTTTTGTCCCTCGTCTTGACGTTTAGTTTGAGAGTGAGAGATGAATGAGTGAAGATCTGCAGATGCAGATCAGTGATGATGATGTACTTAACTAAGCTACAACATTATTTTGTTTTGGGGTGTAATTTAATCAGTTATGTCCAGACCGTTGTTTTTCAGTAGGAGACGGATTTCTGGTTAATCGCAGGCTACAACTTGTCAAAGCACAAGGCAGCAATCACGAAAAGCATCACTGCAAAACTCTCTAATGGTAAAAGCAGACGGTCCTTTTAAAAGGATATGCAAAATTGAACATGATGTCATAAGCGACTTGAGCGACAAAAGCGAACAGATTTTTTGTAGCAGCTATTTTTATGAGCGACAAAAGCTATTTTACAGCTTTAGTCGCTCTTGGTCTGAACGCACAGTTAGAGGATCATGATGGCTGCATCACTTCATCCTCCTCTCATCGACCTCAGGGTGGATCTGGACTTATCAGACCACACGACCTTCTCCCATCACTCCAGACTCCGTAACATCTCCAGCCTTTGAGGACAACCTGGGCTTAGCCCGGAGTTTTAAATTAGAAGAGCTTTTCTCTCGTCTTTCCCCACAAAAATGTCTTTTTAAAAGGTAATAATACACATAATGGACTGGATAAACGGTCATTTTAATTAAAAAATTAATGAACTACAAAACCAACAATGAAATGATGACCATTATCTTGCTAAAACACACATAACAGTTCAGTATTCACCTTTTGTTTGCTCTCATCACTGGACCTCCTGGACCACATGCTCTCTTATCACTTGCTCTTTTTCCTCATTTGTTCTCCGTTTCTCCTCATTCATTCATTTATCGGTTTCACAAATCAGAAACAGAGCTTTTAATTAATCTGCAGCCTCTAAGGAGCATTTCAGACCAGGTTTGCAGATTATAAGCAGGCTATAGGGGATTATCACATTTCCGCGTTCCGGTTTCCGGAAGTTGAAACATTTGACACTTCCTCTTCCGGGCCATGTTAACGACAGCCGTTCCTGCTCTGTTATACTGTTTAAATCGGATAAACTCCAAACATATTTAAGTTTTCGTTCTAGACTGAAGTGATACTGGATCAAAAGCTGGATCAAAGCGATCGATTTGCCGCGGTGAAGGGCCGAACTTTATAATAAAACACACGTTTGTTTGTCCCCAGTGGGGCACAACACCGGCACCACAGCATGCTAGCATTAGCCAGCTAACGTTTACTGACGTGCTTAACATTGTGCGTCTTAAAACACACAAACATCTGAAAATCGGGTCTGTACCTCCCCGTTTCCAGTGGAACAACTGGGGACTGCCAAGAAAGGAGACGCTTCAGATGCTTTGTGTTTTCAGCCGCACAAAGTTAGGCACGTTATCAGCTGCTAATCTAACCTGCTAACAATAGTCCGCCAGCTACTACTCTTTAAACTTTGTAAATCGGAAAACGCCAATGCCAAGTTTTCATTCCAGACTAAGTGATGCTGAGGAAAAGTGGATTAAAACGACCAATCGCCGCGGTGAAGGACCGAACTTTATAATAAAACACACGTTTGTTTGTGGCCGGCAGACTGCGCAGTCGTGTTAGCAGGTTAGCATTAGCCAGCACTTTTGCGGCTAAATCACACAATCATCTGAAGCGTCTCCTTTCTTGGCAGTCCCCAGTTGTTCCACTGGAAACGGGGAGGTACAGACCCATTTTCAGATGTTTGTGTGTTTTAAGACGCACAATGTTAAGCACGTCAGTAAACGTTAGCTGGCTAATGCTAGCATGCTTGAAGTGCCGGTGTTGTGCCACACCGGCGACAAACAAACGTGTTTTATTATAAAGTTCGTCCCTTCACCGCGGCAAACGATCGCTTTGATCCAGCTTTTGATCCAGTATCACTTCAGTCTAGAATGAAAACTTAAATATGTTTGGAATTTATCCGATTTAAACAGTATAACAGAGCAGGAACGGCTGTCGTTAACATAGCCCGGAATAGGAAGTGTCAAAAGCCGGCACTTCCGGTGCGTGATAATCCCCTATTGGGGTTTTGGATTGGGACCTGGTCTAAGGAGGTCTATATGATAAATCAGCCATAAAATGTGGGTATTTTTCTATTTTCACAAATACTGTAGAATACAGGTTTCACAAGTCAGAACCTGTTTGAATTAATCTGCAGTCCCGAAAGAACATCCGAGTCCAGGTTTGAAAAGTCTGGCAATTCCACCCTCAATGAGTGGAATTGCCCTTTAAGTAAAAATCAAACCGGAAGCTAGGAACGGGTTGTTAACTTCAGTCTCGTTTTTCATGTTGACTTTTTCATATTGTTTTTAAAGAGGTGAAAGACACACGTGTGCTCATACACCAGACCAACGCGAGCTAGGCTGGAGCTCCATGCATTCATGGTGCGTTTAAGTGCTGGTGGAAAGCTGGGTCATCTGGATTTCCACCGGATTTTTTTCAGGAAAAGGTGGTTAAACAGTAAACGCACACCCGGGGCTGGACTCAAAACATCTGAAAATCGGCTGGCGACGCCACTGCTCCGTAATAAACCGAAGCCTTTCCCCGGTTAGCTTCTCTGATTAGTGATTTTTCCTCATGGCTACATGTTTTTATTTGTTTATTTGACAGGGACAAAGCATACAAAACAGAAAGAGATCCATTGTTCATGTGGAAATGTTCTTACGTTCACTATTAAACCGCCCGGAGTTCTACTGTTGTTTTTCTTCCATCTGATTTTCACTATTGGGGAGCGTTTCTTTGCTGCAGTCCGAACACCAACCGTACTCTGGTCCGCCTGATAGCCGGGGGTCTCGGTTCACGTGCTAAGGGACTATCGGACTATCCGGCGCACCTGATGGAAGTGACGTTTGTCGACTGCAATAAAGCAGAAGAAGAAGAAGTAGGAGGAAGTGGGGTGGGTTATCGTTTGGGTTGGAGGGAAAACAAACAGCGCGTGTTGGAAGAAGCCGAGGTTGAAACGACGACGGACCACCGCTCCTCCGTCCTGGACTCGGTGAACACCTTTGGACCGACTCCCTGCTGGCTCGCAGCCTCCTGCCATCAGGTTGTGGGGCGGCTCGGCTCCCCGAAGGAGCCCCTGCCAAGCCGTGGGCTCCGGTCCAGACCGTCCTGTGTGTCCCGCTGATAAGCTGTCCCGCTGCCAGGGACCCGACCAGGACGGTCCGTTCGCTCTGATGCTGCAGCCAAAGACTGCTCTGGTTCCTGCTGATGTTGTTTCACACAGAAACAAACGCTGTCGTTTATGCTTTTATTTACATCAAACGGTTCTTTAAGCTGCTCGGTTCTCCGAGAACAACCATTTAAACCTCCGTCTCCAACACGGTCCGTCCTCAGACCTCCATTTGTCATTAGTCAAGCATAAAGTTAGTTTTTAAACTCCACAAAGTTCTCCTCGTCAGTTTCTAAAGAGGAAGTTAGTGTTTTTTTCAACCGGGATCTATTTTCCAGCATGAATCCGTTCATTCCCTCCCACAGACAGTTTTGGTGTAACTTGAATTCCTTCAGGAGATATTTAGATTGTAGAAAATATGGACGTAGCATCCGGTCACGTCTGAATAGGAGAAAGTGAAGCCAGTTGGGCGTGTCCCACCGTCCTCATCTTGCTGTGTCGCGTTTGTCGTCACTCCTGGAAAATACTAAAATGGGCAAAACGTGACCTCCGGACATATTTGACAGCCAACGTACTCTGGGCTAAATGCTAACCAAGCTAACTGGAAACTAGCAGGAGCTAACTAAGATTAGCCTCCTGAGCGGCAGATAAAGGTCAGACATGTTTGGACTGTTAGCTGCTAAAAACCACCGTGTTGCTGCTCTGCTGCAGACTGAGACGTCACTGAGAGCTAACAAGGAGCTGTTAACACCCAGTCTGCCACCTGTCAATCAAAAGGACACGCCCCTAATTATGTGTAATTTCAAGATTAATTAGCATCTAAACGAACCCCCCTCACAGTTGACATGAAGGTAAACTTGACCTGTTAACCTTGAAAAATGTTTGAACCAGGCTGTAAACGTGTTTATTCCTGCTGTAAACATGTTTATTTCTGCAGTAAACATGTTTATTTCTGCAGTAAACATGTTTATTTCTGCTGTAAACAAGTATTTCTGCTGTAAACATGTTTATTTCTGCTGTAAACATGTATTTCTGCTGTAAACATGTTTATTCCTGCTGTGAAGTTGGTCTTTTTAACATGGGGGTCTGTGGGGATTCCCTCTGTTTTGTAGCCCCAGCGGATGAAGAAAGAATAAATTTTTTTTAAATCTAAATATCTGCTGAAGGAATTCATGTTTCACCAAAACTGTCTGGGTGAGGAAATGAACGGATTCATGCTGGAAAATAGATCCAGGTTGAAAAAAAACACACTTCCCCTTCAAGTTTTTTTCACCCATTTCTGTAAAGGTTTTATGAATAATCTGAACTGACTGATAAACACCGCTTTTATTTCCTGCTCTTACCCATCATGAAAACATGACACAGAAATGCTGCTTTCCGTGTTTTTTCCTTCAAATATTTTAATCTTTGCCCCTTTTTTACCGTTTTTCTTGATCTCTGGATGTGAAACATTAAAGTCACCTGTGATGAGGCCAGAAGCTGCAGAGCTGGATGGATCTTCTGCTGCCGGTTTTCCTGCTATAAAACCGGAGTCTGGGACCTGCTGTGCAGGTTTCAGACCTGCGGCGTGAAGCCGTTGTGTCCTCGGCTCTTCAGGACCGAAGGGCTCGGCTGGTAAACGGGTGTAAACAAAGAAGGCGTCTGGCAGCTGCTCTGATGGAAATCTGAACAGCTCCTAATGTGTTTTCCAGCAGCCACCTTATCTCAGAGGCAGCCTATCAGAGCGGAGCGTGATGAGGGGGATAATCCGGAAGCTCGCAGCCGCCGTTAACGGCTCGGCGTGACCTTAACGCCAGCCAGCGAGCGCATCCTCCGTTCAGTTCTGCTGACGGAGCGCTGGAAACAGTCCTGGAGGAGCAGAACCAGCGAAGAAGAAGCAGACTGCCCTCCAGCTGGTCTGGTTCCTTCAGCCGGGATCAGGTCTGGACCCTCCAGCTGGTCTGGTTCCTTCAGCCGGGATCAGGTCTGGACCCTCCAGCCGGTCCGGCTCCTGCAGTCAGGGTCAGGTCTGGACCCTCCAGCCGGTCTGGTTCCTGCAGTCGGGATCAGGTCTGGACCCTCCAGCCGGTCCGGCTCCTGCAGTCGGGATCAGGTCCGGACCCTCCAGCCGGTCTGGTTCCTGCAGTCAGGATCAGGTCTGGACCCTCCAGCCGGTCCGGCTCCTGCAGTCAGGGTCAGGTCTGGACCCTCCAGCTGGTCTGGTTCCTTCAGCCGGGGTCAGGTCTGGACCCTCCAGCCGGTCTGGTTCCTTCAGTCAGTATCAGTTCTGGACCCTCCAGCCGGTCTGGTTCCTTCATCAGTACAGTCGCCCCCCCGTCGTTCCTTCAGTCACTTCTGACCCTCCAGCCGGCTGTTCCTTCAGTCAATCAGTCTGACCCTCCACCGGTCTGCCTTCACCGGGATCAGGTCTGGACCCTCTAGCTGGACTCCATCTGCCATGCTGGTTTTCCTCCTGCAACCTGTCCCAGTCAGCCATACTGGTTCATACTGGTCCATACTGGTCCAGTCTGTCCTGACCTCTGACCTGTAACGGGACTGAGGTCTGACGTTCTTCCAGGACGACGTTTGAGGTCTTGTGAGGACCACCGTCCAGATCCTGCAGATCCTCCAGATCCTGCAGATCCTGCAGATCCTCCAGATCCTGCAGATCCTCCAGATCCTGCAGATCCTGCAGATCCTCCAGATCCTGCAGATCCTGCAGATCCTCCAGATCCTCCAGATCCTGCAGATCCTGCAGATCCTGCAGATCCTCCAGATCCTCCAGATCCTGCAGATCCTGCAGATCCTGCAGATCCTGCAGATCCTCCAGATCCTCCAGATCCTGCAGATCCTGCAGATCCTCCAGATCCTGCAGATCCTGCAGACCTGCAGACTTCCATTATTAGAAACCACAATTAGAAGCAATGATTTATTTTACTAAATTATGATTTTGTAAATGTTCATATATTATTAGTTTCTTGTTGAATTATTATTGTGAATTCAGCCTTTTCTTTAATGGGGGGGGGGGTCAGTAATCAGGTGTGTGTTATCGGTTTTTGTCTTACTTCGGGTGTGATGAGATTCTGACTCGGAATAAGATCTGCGTTTTTGCCGTGTGGCGGCGAAGCACGAATGAAGGTGAAACGGCAGCAGGAAATGAAATATTTACTCAGCTGCTGTTCAGGAGACGGAACGGAGGGAACGTGAGGAAGAGGAGGGGGGGGATGAAGACGAGGTAACACCTGTCTCCGTCTGTCTCTGCAGAAGCTGGCGGTCCGGACTTGTCCCGTGGGGACGACTAAGCCGCTGTCGCTCATCAAGCCCCCCAGCCAGGGCATCGCCATCTCCGTGGTGCCGGCCAAGGCCCCCGTTTCCATGGTGACCGCACACATCAACGGGCAGAAGGCGGCGAGCTCGGAGCAGACGTCCCCCATCAACCTGCAGACCGGCAGGGCGGCGATGGGGGGGGTCCACCCGTTCAGCAGCAGCAGGAGAGCCGGGGAGCTGCCCCCCTCCCAGGTAACGCTGACCTCACCTGCAGGGGAGGGGCTACAAGGACGAGGTCAGCTCTGATTGGCTGAAGGAAGCAGGAAGGAAAGTTGTTTAGGAGGGGTAGGAGGGACCGTCCAGGTCTCAGTCAGACCCCAGACCTCCATCCCAGACTCTCCAGGTCTCAGTCAGACCCCAGACCTCCATCCCAGACTCTCCCAGACCTCAGTCAGACCCCAGACCTCCATCTCAGACTCTCCAGGTCTCAGTCAGACCCCAGACCTCCATCCCAGACTCTCCAGACCTCAGTCAGACCCCCAGACCTCCATCTCAGACTCTCTGGGTCTCAGTCAGACCCTAGACCTCCATCCCAGACTCTCAGCCAGACCCCAGACCTCCATCCCAGACTCTCAGCCAGACCCCAGACCTCCATCCCAGACTCCCCAGGTCTCAGTCAGACCCCAGACCTCCATCCCAGACTCCCCAGGTCTCAGTCAGACCCCAGACCTCCATCCCAGACTCTCCAGACCTCAGTCAGACCCCAGACCTCCATCTCAGACTCTCCAGGTCTCAGTCAGACCCCAGACCTCCATCCCAGACTCTCCAGACCTCAGTCAGACCCCAGACCTCCATCTCAGACTCTCTGGGTCTCAGTCAGACCCTAGACCTCCATCCCAGACTCTCAGCCAGACCCCAGACCTCCATCCCAGACTCCCCAGGTCTCAGTCAGACCCCAGACCTCCATCCCAGACTCCCCAGGTCTCAGTCAGACCCCAGACCTCCATCCCAGACTCTCAGGACTCTCAGTCAGACCCCAGACCTCCATCCCAGACTCTCTAGGTCTCAGTCAGACCCCAGACCTCCATCCCAGACCGTCCAGGTCTCTGTCAGACCCTAGACCTCCATCCCAGACTCTCAGCCAGACCCCAGACCTCCATCCCAGACTCCCCAGGTCTCAGTCAGACCCCAGACCTCCATCCCAGACTCTCCAGACTCTCAGTCAGACCCCAGACCTCCATGTCAGACTCTCTAGGTCTCAGTCAGACCCCAGACCTCCATCCCAGACTCCCCAGGTCTCAGTCAGACCCCAGACCTCCATCCCAGACCGTCCAGGTCTCAGTCAGACCCCAGACCTCCATCCCAGACTCTCCAGGTCTCAGTCAGACCCCAGACCTCCATCCCAGACTCTCCAGACTCTCAGTCAGACCCCAGACCTCCATCCCAGACTCCCCAGGTCTCAGTCAGACCCCAGACCTCCATCCCAGACCGTCCAGGTCTCAGTCAGACCCCAGACCTCCATCCCAGACCGTCCAGGTCTCAGTCAAGACCCCAGACCTCCATCCCAGACCGTCCAGGTCTCAGTCAGACCCCAGACCTCCATCCCAGACCGTCCAGGTCTCAGTCAGACCCCAGACCTCCATCCCAGACTCTCCAGGTCTCAGTCAGACCCCAGACCTCCATCCCAGACTCTCCAGACCTCAGTCAGACCCTAGACCTCCATCCCAGACTCTCAGCCAGACCCCAGACCTCCATCCCAGACTCCCCAGGTCTCAGTCAGACCCCAGACCTCCATCCCAGACCGTCCAGGTCTCAGTCAGACCCCAGACCTCCATCCCAGACCGTCCAGGTCTCTGTCAGACCCCAGACCTCCATCCCAGACTCCCCAGGTCTCAGTCAGACCCCAGACCTCCATCCCAGACTCCCCAGGTCTCTGTCAGACCCCAGACCTCCATCCCAGACCGTCCAGGTCTCAGTCAGACCCCAGACCTCCATCCCAGACCGTCCAGGTCTCTGTCAGACCCCAGACCTCCATCCCAGACTCCCCAGGTCTCAGTCAGACCCCAGACCTCCATGTCAGACTCCCCAGGTCTCAGTCAGACCCCAGACCTCCATCCCAGACTCTCCAGGTCTCAGTCAGACCCCAGACCTCCATCTCAGACTCCCCAGGTCTCAGTCAGACCCCAGACCTCCATCCCAGACTCTCCAGACTCTCAGTCAGACCCCAACCTCCATTCAGACTCTCTAGGTCTCAGTCAGACCCCAGACCTCCATCCCAACTCCCCGTCTCAGTCAGACCCCAGACCTCCATCCCAGACCGTCCAAGTCTCAGTCAGACCCCAGACCTCCATCCCAGACTCTGTCAGACCCCAGACCTCCATCCCAGACTCTCCAGACTCTGTCAGACCCCAGACCTCCATCCCAGACTCTGTCAGACCCTAGACCTCCATCCCAGACTCTCCAGACTCTCAGTCAGACCCCAGACCTCCATCCCAGACTCCCCAGTCTCAGTCAGACCCCAGACCTCCATCCCAGACTCTCCAGGTCTCAGTCAGACCCCAGACCTCCATCCTGGACTCTCCAGGTCTCAGTCAGACCCCAGACCTCCATCCTGGACTCTCCAGGTCTCAGTCAGACCTCAGACCTCCATCCCAGACTCCCCAGGTCTCAGTCAGACCCCAGACCTCCATCCTGGACTCTCCAGGTCTCAGTCAGACCCCAGACCTCCATCCCAGACCCTCCAGGTCTCAGTCAGACCCCAGACCTCCATCCCAGACTCTCAGTTAGACCCCAGACCTCCATCCTGGACTCTCCAGGTCTCATCCTGGTCCATCTCTGGTCTCCGAGTTTCAGGCACGGTGGAGGCAGCCTCAGACTGACTGTAGGACCCCACAGGAGGGGGCGGAGCCTCAGACCGTTCAGGTTCATGTCTCAGCTTTGGCCTGAAGTGGTCGTCATGGTAACGGCTCGACCATAAACATCTGAGTTCAGGATGACGGAAGATTCCTGGTTGATGCGGATCAGACTGGAATCTGGTTCACGTGACGGACATCACGGGCTGGACCTGGTCCTGGACCTGGACCTGGACCTGGTCCCGTCAAGACCTTTAAAAACTTCCACAGAAGCTGGAACGGACACGAGGAGAGGACCAGGACTCTTCCAGACCAGGACTCTTCTAGACCAGGACTCTGGACCAGGACTCTTCTAGACCAGGACTCTGGACCGGGACTCTTCTAGACCAGGACTCTGGACCGGGACTCTTCTAGACCAGGACTCTGGACCGGGACTCTTCTAGACCAGGACTCTGGACCAGGACTCTTCTAGACCAGGACTCTGGACCAGGACTCTTCTAGACCGGGACTCTGGACCGGGACTCTTCTAGACCAGGACTCTGGACCGGGACTCTTCTAGACCAGGACTCTTCTAGACCGGGACTCTGGACCGGGACTCTTCTAGACCAGGACTTTGGACCAGGACTCTTCTAGACCAGGACTCTGGACCGGGACTCTTCTAGACCAGGACTCTGGACTGGGACTCTTCTAGACCAGGACTTTGGACCGGGACTCTTCTAGACCAGGACTCAGGACCGGGACTCTTCTGGACCAGGACTCTGGACCGAGGACTCTTACTAGACCAGGACTCTGGACCAGGACTCTTCTAGACCAGGACGTCTGGACCGGGACTCTTCTAGACCAGGACTCTGGACCAGGACTCTTCTAGACCAGGACTCTGGACCGGGACTCTTCTAGACCAGGACTCTTCTAGACCAGGACTCTTATTCAGTATCTTTGGAGTCTTGTGGACCAGGTCTCTGGACCAGGACCAAGGTGATGGCTGATGGTCCAAACTGACCTGAGACCTGGAAGCAGATCCAGTTGAGGTGCAGGAAGGACTGAGGAGGCACGAAGATGAGGAGGAAGTTCATGAGGAGGAGGAGGATGAGGAGGAAGATGAGGAAGAGGAAGATGAGGAGGAGGAAGAGGAGGAGGAGGAAGAGGAGGAGGAGGAAGATGAGGAGGAGGAGGAGGAGGAGGAGGAGGAGGAAGAGGAGGAGGAAGAGGAGGAGGAGGAAGAGGAGGAGGAGGAAGATGAGGAGGAGGAAGATGAGGAGGAGGAAGATGAGGAGGAGGAAGAGGAGGAGGAGGAAGAGGAGGAGGAGGAAGATGAGGAGGAGGAGGAAGATGAGGAGGAGGATGAGGAGGAGGAAGATGAGGAGGAGGAAGATGAGGAGGAGGATGAGGAGGAGGAGGATGAGGAGGAGGAAGATGAGGACTGTTTACAGAAACGAGGCCTCACTGCAAGAATGTTCATCTCTGCTGTTGCCATGGCAACGGGCCTCCTCCTCTGCAGCACAATGGAACGAAGGATTTTCACAGAAGAAGAAAAGACGGGGGGGGGGGGGGGGGCACACGCACACTTTCACCTCCTTTTTTCTCTCCTGGAGTCGACAAGAACCGACCAGTTCAGCTGACTGGTTTCTAACTGGTTTCTAACTGGTTTCTAACTGGTTTCTAACTGGTTTCTAACTGGTTTCTGACTGGTTTCTGACTGGTTTCTAACTGGTGGTCTGGTGTTTGTTTACTGGTTTATTTGAAACCCTGTCCAGCTGGTTTGGTTCTGGACTCAGGTTTCGGAGCCTGGATCCGGATTCAGGTTTCAGAGCCTGGATCCGGTGGACCCAGGTTTTGAACCCGGGTTCTGGACTCTAATTGTGGAGCCTGGTTCTGGTCTTTAACTGGTTCTTTCCCAGAACCAGATCACTTTTCAATGTGTTGAACTGGTTTGGGAATAAATGTGGTTTTAAACTGGTTCTGTACTGGTCTCAGACCGGGTCTCGGACCAAGTATTGGACCGGGTCTAAATAAACCCGTAGTTGTGGTTCCAGCTGTGAGACGCTTGTTTACTGGTCTAACTGGTCTCTAACTGGTCTGTTTGTTTCAGATGCTGGGAACTCTCACTGCGGTCCCCATCAAGGTGCCTCAGGTCAGCTCCCTGCACCGGCTGGCAGGACAAGCAGCCACCGTGCTACCTCAGGTACGCCGGACCGGCTCATACTGGTTCCACAGGTTCCCCCCTGATGGCTGGATCCTGGTTAGACCCGGGTCCAGACTGGGTTTTAGTCCTCATGACCCAGCTTTATGCAGGTTTTCTGATGCAGTACTGGTCTGAGTCCAGCAGGGGGCGGCGTAGACCGCCTCACAACCAGAGCTGTGACCTTCATGCACAGCTTCAGGTCTCCCTCCTCAGTTCTGGTTCTGGTTCTGGTTCTGGTGCTTTCCAGACCAGCTCAGGACCCAGACTGGAACCAGTTTACCCAGACCACCAGTGTGTGGTGGTTTTGGGTGTTCAGGGTTAACGGTCCGGTCTCCCCGCAGGTCAGGCCAAAGACCCAGATCCCCGACAGCCTTCCCCGCGGTCCCTGCCAGGACCTGCAGCCGCTGAGCCTGCAGCGAGGCACGGCCGTGGTCAGCCCCAAGAGCCAGGCCCCCACCCTGCCCACCGCCAACCACACCTGCAGCCCGGACCACCAGCCCGCCGCCTCGGGGGGGCCCGACTCCGGCAGCCCCGCCCAGCACGCCGCCGCTGGGCCCGGCGTGGCCTACGCCATCATCGCCGCCTCCCCCGCCGCCGCCAACGGGGTGTCGGCCGTCAGCGAGGCCGTCAAGGTGCAGTAGTCCACATCCGGGACCTGGTCTACGCTGGTCCGGGTTCCACGTCCGGGACCTGGTCTACGCTGGTCCGGGTTCCACGTTCAGAACCTGGTCTACGCTGGTCCGGGTTCCACGTCCGGAACCTGGT
This sequence comes from Atherinomorus stipes, assembly GCA_023101725.1. Taxonomy (NCBI): domain Eukaryota; kingdom Metazoa; phylum Chordata; class Actinopteri; order Atheriniformes; family Atherinidae; genus Atherinomorus; species Atherinomorus stipes. The sequence goes on along the minus strand of JALJCO010002153.1, from coordinate 67,065 downwards.
CTACGCTGGTCCGGGTTCCACGTCCGGAACCTGGTCTACGCTGGTTCGGGTTCCACGTACGGGACCTGGTCTACGCTGGTCCGGGTTCCGCGTCCGGAACCTGGTCTATGCTGGTCCGGGTTCCACGTCCGGAACCTGGTCTATGCTGGTCCGGGTTCCACATTCGGGACCTGGTCTACGCTGGTCCGGGTTCCACGTACGGGACCTGGTCTACGCTGGTCCGGGTTCCACGTCCGGAACCTGGTCTACGCTGGTCCGGGTTCCACGTCCGGAACCTGGTCTACGCTGGTCCGGGTTCCACGTCCGGAACCTGGTCTACGCTGGTCCGGGTTCCACGTCCGGAACCTGGTCTACGCTGGTCCGGGTTCCACGTCCGGAACCTGGTCTACGCTGGTCCGGGTTCCACATCCGGAACCTGGTCTACGCTGGTCCGGGTTCCACGTCCGGAACCTGGTCTACGCTGGTCCGGGTTCCACGTCCGGAACCTGGTCTACGCTGGTCCGGGTTCCACGTCCGGAACCTGGTCTACGCTGGTCCGGGTTCCACATCCGGAACCTGGTCTACGCTGGTCCGGGTTCCACGTCCGGAACCTGGTCTACGCTGGTCCGGGTTCCACGTCCGGAACCTGGTCTACGCTGGTCCGGGTTCCACATCCGGAACCTGGTCTACGCTGGTCCGGGTTCCACGTCCGGAACCTGGTCTACGCTGGTCCGGGTTCCACGTCCGGAACCTGGTCTACGCTGGTCCGGGTTCCACGTCCGGAACCTGGTCTACGCTGGTCCGGGTTCCACGTCCGGAACCTGGTCTACGCTGGTCCGGGTTCCACGTCCGGAACCTGGTCTACGCTGGTCCGGGTTCCACGTCCGGAACCTGGTCTACGCTGGTCCGGGTTCCACTTCCGGAACCTGGTCTACGCTGGTCCGGGTTCCACGTCCGGAACCTGGTCTACGCTGGTCCGGGTTCCACGTCCGGAACCTGGTCTACGCTGGTCCGGGTTCCACGTCCGGAACCTGGTCTACGCTGGTCCGGGTTCCACGTCCGGAACCTGGTCTACGCTGGTCCGGGTTCCACGTCCGGAACCTGGTCTACGCTGGTCCGGGTTCCACGTCCGGAACCTGGTCTACGCTGGTCCGGGTTCCACGTCCGGAACCTGGTCTACGCTGGTCCGGGTTCCACGTCCGGAACCTGGTCTACGCTGGTCCGGGTTCCACTTCCGGAACCTGGTCTACGCTGGTCCGGGTTCCACTTCCGGAACCTGGTCTACGCTGGTCCGGGTTCCACGTCCGGAACCTGGTCTACGCTGGTCCGGGTTCCACGTCCGGAACCTGGTCTACGCTGGTCCGGGTTCCACTTCCGGAACCTGGTCTACGCTGGTCCGGGTTCCACGTCCGGAACCTGGTCTACGCTGGTCCGGGTTCCACGTCCGGAACCTGGTCTACGCTGGTCCGGGTTCCACGTCCGGAACCTGGTCTACGCTGGTCCGGGTTCCACTTCCGGAACCTGGTCTACGCTGGTCCGGGTTCCACTCCGGAACCTGGTCTACGCTGGTCCGGGTTCCACGTCCGGAACCTGGTCTACGCTGGTCCGGGTTCCACGTCCGGAACCTGGTCTACGCTGGTCCGGGTTCCACGTCCAACCTGGTCTACGCTGGTCCGGGTTCCACTTCCGAACCTGGTCTACGCTGGTCCGGGTTCCACTTCCGGAACCTGGTCTACGCTGGTCCGGGTTCCACGTCCGGAACCTGGTCTACGCTGGTCCGGGTTCCACGTCCGGAACCTGGTCTACGCTGGTCCGGGTTCCACGTCCGGAACCTGGTCTACGCTGGTCCGGGTTCCACGTCCGGAACCTGGTCTACGCTGGTCCCCCCGGGTTCCACATCCGGAACCTGGTCTACGCTGGTCCGGGTTCCACGTCCGGAACCTGGTCTACGCTGGTCCGGGTTCCACGTCCGGAACCTGGTCTACGCTGGTCCGGGTTCCACGTCCGGAACCTGGTCTACGCTGGTCCGGGTTCCACGTCCGGAACCTGGTCTACGCTGGTCCGGGTTCCACGTCCGGAACCTGGTCTACGCTGGTCCGGGTTCCACGTCCGGAACCTGGTCTACGCTGGTCCGGGTTCCACGTCCGGAACCTGGTCTACGCTGGTCCGGGTTCCATGTCCGGAACCTGGTCTACGCTGGTCCGGGTTCCACGTTCGAATCCTGGTCTACGCTGGTCCGGGTTCCATGTCCGAAACCTGGTCTACGCTGGTCCGGGTTCCACGTCCGGAACCTGGTCTACGCTGGTCCGGGTTCCACGTCCGGAACCTGGTCTACGCTGGTCCGGGTTCCAGGTCCGAAACCTGGTCTACGCTGGTCCGGGTTCCACGTCCGGAACCTGGTCTACGCTGGTCCGGGTTTCACGTCCGGAACACGGTCTAAGCTGGTCCAGGTTCCACGTCCAGACTCCAGATCCTGGTCTACACTAGTCCAGTACGTGATCTGGATCAACATTTCGTTACATTTCATTTCTATTCTAAATTTGTTCTTATTCACATAAAAATTTCTATCTTTTGCGTAAAATCTTGGTTTTCCTCGTCTGAATATTTATTCCAGACCAGTATATATATATATTCACCAGTAAACATCTGCTCCCAGTATCTGGAAGAGAGGACTCCAGTGTTTCACATCATGATCAGGAGCTTTTACATCCGTGTGCATTTGCACGTGTGTGACGTGATCCTGAACTTCCATCATGGAAGTTGGAGATGTTTTACTTTTAACCAGGAAAAGGAACCAAACATGGACACGCCAGGATTTTACCAGATAGGACTTTTATTAAAATGATTATTAGATATAAGTTACTTTCATTAGTCTGTACTGGTTCTGGATTGTTCTGGATCTGGACTGTTCTGGTTCTGGATTGTTCTGGATCTTGACTGTTCTGGTTCTGGATCTGGACTGTTCTGGTTTTGGATCTGGAACTGGATCTGGAACTGGATCTGGACTTTTCTGGTTCTGGCTGGATTGGATCTGGATCTGGACTGTTCTGGTCCTGGATCTGGACTGTTCTGGTTCTGGATCTTGATTGTTCTGGTTCGGGATCTGGACTGTTCTGGTTCTGGATCTGGATTGTTCTGGATCTGGAACTGGATCTGGACTTTTCTGGTTCTGGATTGTTCTGGTTCTGGATCTTGACTGTTCTGGTTCTGGATCTGGAACTGGATCTGGACTTTTCTGGTTCTGGATTGTTCTGGATCTGGACTGTTCTGGTTCTGGATCTGGACTGTTCTGGTTCTGGATCTGGACTGTTCTGGTTCTGGATCTGGACTGTGTTCTGGATCTGGAACTGGATCCGGACTGTTCTGGTTCTGGATTGATCTGGATCTGGATTGTTCTGGTTCTGGATCTGGATCTGGACTTTTCTGGTTCTGGATCTGGACTGTTCTGGATCTGGACTTCTGGTTTCTGGTTCTGGATCTGGACTGTTCTGGTTCTGGACTGTTCTGGTTCTGGATCTGGACTGTTCTGGTTCTGGATCTGGACTGGTTCTGGATCTGGATCTGGACTGGTTCTGGATTTCTGGATCTGGACTGTTCTGGTTCTGGATCTGGACTGTTCTGGTTCTGGATCTGGACTGTTCTGGTTCTGGACTGTTCTGGTTCTGGATCTGGACTGTTCCGGTTCTGGTTCTGGACTGTTCCGGTTCTGGATCTGGACTGTTCTGGTTCTGGTTCTGGACTGTTCTGGTTCTGGATCTGGACTGTTCTGGTTCTGGATCTGGACTGTTCTGGTTCTGGTTCTGGATCTGGACTGTTCTGGTTCTGGATCTGGACTGTTCTGGTTCTGGATCTGGACTGTTCTGGTTCTGGTTTCCAGGTGATAATAATCCAGCCGCAGGCCCCCAGCAACCCTGAGGGGCCCCCGGGGGTCCAGGCTGACGTCCCGTCACAGGAGGCTCCGCCGGCCCTGAAACCCCCCCAGAAGAAGGAGGAAGACCCTGAGGTGAGTCTGCTCTTCATCATCATCATCATCATCATGCTGGTATTTTCGGCTGCCCCTCGTCATCGTCATCGTGGTCTTCGTCTCCTGCAGAAAGTCGCCTTCATGGTCGCCCTCGGCCTCGTCACCACAGAGCACCTGGAAGGTGAGTCAGCGCGCAGGTGAGCTGCTTCCCGCCGGGAGCGTTTTATGAACCGTGTCTCTGTGAACAGAAATCCAGACGAAGAGGCAGGAGAGGAAGAGGAGGAGCACCGCCAACCCGGCCTACAGCGGCCTGTTCGAGCCCGAGGTCAGAACCCGCAGACCGGATCGGAGCTGGCGCTGGACTCACGCACAGTTTTAACCTCACTTCTGTTTGTGTGCAGAGGAAACGGCTGGCGTCGCAGTACCTGAACAGCTCGCTCTTCCTGGCGGCACGAGGTATGACTCAGCAGAAATCACACCAATGACTCAGCAGGAACCACATGAATGACTCAGCAGGAACCGCACAGATGACTAAATCCTACCAATGACTCGTCAGAAATCACACCAATGACTGAATCCTACCAATGACTCAGCAAAAATCTCACCAATTACTCGGCAGGAACCGCAGAGATGACTAAATCCTACCAATGACTCACCAGAAATCACACAGATGACTAAATCCTACCAATGACTCAGCAGGAACCGCAGAGATGACTAAATCCTACCAATGACTCAGCAGAAATCACACCAACAACTTGGCAGGAACCACACGAATGACTAAATCCTACCAATGACTCAGCAGAAATCACACAGATGACTAAATCCTACCAATGACTCAGCAGAAATCACACAGATGACTAAATCCTACCAATGACTCAGCAGAAATCACACCAATGACTCGGCAGGAACCACACGAATGACTTAGCAGGAACCGCACAGATGACTTAATCCTACCAATGACTCAGCAGAAATCACACCAATGACTCGGCAGGAACTGCACAGATGACTAAATCCTACCAATGACTCAGCAGAAATCACATGAATGACTAAATTCTACCTATGACTCAGCAGAAACCACACCAATGACTAAATCCTACCAATGACTCAGCAGAAACCACATGAATGACTAAATTCTACCTATGACTCAGCAGAAACCACAGATGACTAAATCCTACCATTGACTCAGCAGAAATCACACCAATGACTCGTCAGTAACGACAGATGACTAAATCCTACCAATGACTCAGCAGAAACCTCACAAATGACTAAATCCTACAAATGACTCAGCAGAAACACTCACAGCTGCTTTGCTCGTCCAGCTTCGCTCTTACAGCTGCAGATGAATCACACAGAAAGTAGATGTCACTTCCTGTTCCTGGTGTAGCACTCTGATTCGTCCCTGCTGATCTTCAGTGAGTCAGGAAGTTTCGCACAAAGACGGATTTTTAAAAAAAAAAATTTAGCCCCAAAATAAAAAACTGTTTCCCCCCCAAAAATCAGCTAATCAAACAGAAAAGTTCAAATAACTCGACTCCAAATCAGAACAAATCCCTGAACAGCTCCCCGTGGGTCTTATGATTGTAAAATAAATATAACATTGATCAAATAAATCTGGGATTTTTGGGGTCATCAATGTTAACAGATTATTGCAAAGACGATCTGATTTCAACACATTCATTTCTTCTTTTATCTATATGCACAGTAAAAAAAACGCAATGGTATTAAAACCTAAAAACAGAAATAAGAAAACTCCTGAAAGGGTTAACGTTAAATAAAGAAAAAAAAACTGACAGAGGAAAATAATTCATCACTTAAATAGAAATATGAAAGTATACAACAAAACAAAAACCTTACTTTTTGCATCAATAAGTTATACAATGTTAAAAAATCTGAATAAGGGACATGAACAGTCCTCAAAATTACCAGACATTAAAATGAGAAAACAAGGGTGATCTTTTCATAAATATTTATTTTTAACATTTTGCCAAGTACATTTGAAATATTCCAAAAAAATCTAAAAACTACGAAAGAAATGAACAAATCATGACAGGCTTCGTAAACAGGGATGCACAATGTTGGAATCCTGGCCGATATCAAATAGTTTTGTTGTCCGTTTTCAACACTTTGAAAAATAGGGAGGGGGGGAAAAAATATAGCGATATTTTCAAATGCAGATATCAAATTGATTAATTTTCACCCTTTGTTTTCATCAATTTCAAGACTTAGTAAAATAGATCGATGGCGTTTTGTTAAATGTCAATATGATGTCAGCATGTGAAAAAATCACGAATATTTTGTGAATTCTCACGAGATTTTGTAAGAGAACGAAGAAATATCGCGTGATTTCATTAGTAAAGTAGACCTGTACTGGGTTTTTAAATGTCAATATATCAGCATTTGAAAATATCGCAATATTTCAGTATATCGATATTTTTCCAACCCCTGGTCTTTAGAAGTGTAAAAAAAACACAAACTTCTTTAAAACTTTAGAAACAGCGCTCCGATCAGTTAAATATTGGTGGGGTAGTCGATATCGGCCGATTATATCGTGCATCTCTTGTTGTAAATGTAAAATAAACGGACAAATGACAGAAAAAGATAAATGTTTAGCCTTTTCTAGCTAAATATGGACGGGAATCCGTCAGCATCGCTTCCGTAGCCAGAAGTTCCAGACGTTCCCTGAACGCCCCGCAGCTTTCACCCGTTAACACACTCGGCTCCGCCTCTAACCTGCCACTAACCTCTGCTCTGCTTTGCCCCACATGCTAGACTCTGAGGATTTCTGCTGGAAGGTAGGTCACGTGACTCGTGATGTCACAGCCGGCGTGTCGTGTCCGTCGCCCGACTGACGGCGGTCTGGTGTCGTTTCAGGAGGACGTGGAGCATGACGACCACTGTGCCATCTGTAAGGACGACGGCGAGCTGCAGCCATGCCACAACTGCCCCCGAGCCTTCCACCCCAACTGCCTCCACCCGCCACTCAAGACGCCCCCCAGGGGCCCCTGGTACTGCCCCAAGTGCCAGAAGAAGGTGGGGATGGCTTCCAGCATCACGTTGCCATGGAAACTAAAACCAGAGTTCATAACAGGTCCGTCGTCCGTTTCAGGTTCTGAACAAAGAAAACATGTCGTGGCCTCAGAACTTCGTCCAGTCCTACGTCACACACAAGACAGGTGGGGAGCCCTGCAGGAGGAAGAGGAGGCGGTGATGAAGATGATGTGTTCAGGCGTGACCTGGCGTGTTTGTGTTTCTGCAGTGAGACAGGAGGAGAAACGACGGCTGCTGAGACGGAACAACGAGCTGAAGAAGGAGTGCGCTCACCTGGAGGAGGAGGACAAGAAGCTCAACATGACGCTCAAAGTAAGCGCGCACGTCAGTGTGCAGCACGCAAACACGCAGCGGAAGTCACGTAAACGCACACGTCAGCGTGCAGCACGCAAACACGCAGCAGACGTCACGTAAACGCACACGTCAGCGTGCAGCACGCAAACACGCAGCGGAAGTCACGTAAACGCACACGTCAGCGTGCAGCACGCAAACACGCAGCGGAAGTCACGTAAAGAAAGCGCACACGTCAGCGTGCAACACGCAAACACGCAGCAAACGTCACGAAAGAAAGCACACGTCAGCGTGCAGCACGCAAACACGCAGCGAACGTCACGTAAAGAAAGCGCACCTGTCAGCGTGCAACACGCAAACACGCAGCAACTCACGTAAAGTGAGAGCACACGTCAGCTTGCCGCACGCAAACACGCAGCGGAAGTCACGTAAACGCACACGTCAGCGTGCAGCACGCAAACACGCAGCGGAAGTCACGTAAACACACACGTCAGTGTGCAGCACGCAAACACGCAGCAAACGTCACGTAAAGAAAGCGCACGTCAGCGTGCAGCACGCAGCAGACGTAACGTATAGTAAGCGCGTACGTCAGCGTGCAGCACGCAAACACGCAGCGGAAGTCACGTAAACGCACACGTCAGCGTGCAGCACGCAAACACGCAGCAGACGTCACGTAAAGAAAGCGCACGTCAGCGTGCAACACGCAGCAGACATCACGTAAAGTGAGAGCACACGTCAGCGTGCAGCACGCAAACATGCAGCGGAAGTCACGTAAGCACGCACGTCAGCGTGCAGCACGCAAACATGGAGCGGAAGTCACGTAGACGCACACGTCAGCGTGCCGCACGCAAACACGCAGCAGACGTCACGTATAGTAAGCGCGCACGTCAGCGTGCAGCACGCAAACACGCAGCGGAAGTCACGTAGACGCACACGTCAGCGTGCCGCACGCAAACACGCAGCAGACGTAACGTAAAGTAAGCGCGCACGTCAGCGTGCAGCACGCAAACATGGAGCAAACATCATGTAAAGTAAGCGCGCACGTCAGCGTGCAGCACGCAAACACGGAGCGGAAGTCACGTAGACGCACACGTCAGCGTGCCGCACGCAAACATGGAGCGGAAGTCACGTGGACGCACACGTCAGCGTGCCGCACAAAAACACGCAGCAGACGTAACGTATAGTAAGCGCGCACGTCAGCGTGCAGCACGCAAACACGCAGAAAACATGTAAAGTAAGCACGCACGTCAGTGTGCAGCACGCAAACACGCAGCAGACGTATGTAGCGTAAACGCAGACGTCACGTAAAGTAAGAGCACACGTCAGCAGATGTCACGTAAAGTAGACGCACACGTCAACGTGGAACACGCAGCGAACGTCACGTAAACACACAGGTCAGCGTGCAGCACACAAACACGCAGCGAACGTCACGTAAGCGCAGACGTCACCGTGCAGCACACAAAAATGCAGCTTACTTCATGCAAAAACACAGTGAACGTCACATAGCGCACAAACACGTAGCGAACGTCACGTAAAGTTAGCGCACACGTCACCATGCAGCTTCACGCAAAATAAAAGCACATGTTAGCGTGCAAACACATAGACGTCACGTAAACGCAGACGTCACCGTGCAGCACAGAAACACGCGGCGTATGTAGCATAAACGCAGACGTCACGTAAAGTAAGAGCACACGTCAGCGTGCAGCACAGAAACACGCAGCGTATGTAGCGTAAATGCAAACGTCACGTAAAGTAAGAGCACACGTCAGCGTGCAGCACGCAAACACGCAGCAGACGTCACGTAAAGTAAGAGCACACGTCAGCGTGCAGCACGCAAACACGCAGCAAACATCATGTCAACGTACAGCGAGCAAACACATGTCACGTAAAGTAAGAACACACGTCAGCATGCAGCACGCAAACACGCAGCGGAAGTCACGTATACGCACACGTCAGCGTGCAGCACGCAAACACGCAGCAGATGTCACGTAAAGTAAGAGCACACGTCACGGTGCAGCACAGAAACACACAGCGTATGTAGCGTAAAAGCAGACGTCACGTAAAGTAAACGCACACGTCAACGTGGAACATGCAGCGAATGTCACGTAAAGTAAACGCACACGTCAGCGTGCAGCACGCAAAAACGCAGCAGATGTCACGTAAACGCACACGTCAACGTGGAACACGCAGCGAACGTCACCTAAACACACACGTCAGTGTGCAGCACACAAAAATGCAGCTTCACGCAAAATAAAAGCACACGTTAGCATGAAGCACACAAACACGCAGCAGACGTCACATAAAGTAAGCGCACACGTCAGTGTGCAACACGTAGCGAACGTCACGTAAAGTTAGCGCACACGTCACCATGCAGCTTCACGCAAAATAAAAGCACATGTTAGCGTGCATCACGTAAACGCACACGTCACCGTGCAGCACAGAAACACGCGGCGTATGTAGCGTAAACGCAGACGTCACGTAAAGTAAGAGCACACGTCAGCAGATGTCACGTAAAGTAGACGCACACGTCAACCTGGAACACGCAGCGAACGTCACGTAAACACACACGTCAGCGTGCAGCACACAAACACGCAGCTTACTTCATGCAAAAACACAGTGAACGTCACATAGCGCACAAACACATAGCGAACGTCACGTAAAGTAAGAGCACACGTCACCGTGCAGCACAGAAACACGCAGCGTATGTAGCGTAAACGCAAACGTCACGTAAAGTAAGAGCACACGTCACCGTGCAGCACGCAAACACTCAGCGAACGTCACGTAAAGTAAGAGCTCACGTCAGCGTGCAGCACGCAAACATGCAGCAGATGTCACGTAAACGCACATGTCAACGTGGAACACGCAGCGACCGTCACGTAAACACACACAACGCGCTGCGAACGTCACGTAAAGTAAACGCACACGTCACCGTGCAGCACAGAAACACGCGGAGTATGTAGCGTAAACGCACACCTCACGTAAAGTAAAAGCACACGTCAGCACGCAAACACGCAGTGTATGTCACACAAAGGAAACGCACACGTCAGCGTGCAACACACAGCGAACGTCACGTAAACTAACAATGCGCTGCGAACGCGTTGTGTGTAAAGACATCATGTAAAGTAAGAGCACAAGTCAGCGTGCAGCACGCAAACACGCAGTGTACGTCACACAAAGGAAACGCACACGTCAGCGTGCAGCACGCAAACACACAGCGAACGTCACGTAAAGTAAGCGTACACATAACCCTGCAGCACACAAAAATGCAGCCTCACGCAAAATAAAAGCACACAGCAGACGTCACGTAAATTAAGCGCACACGTCAGTTTGCAGCACGCAAACACGCAGCGAATGTAGCAAAAACGCAGACGTCACGTAAAGTAAGCGCACACGTCAGCGTGCAAACACATAGCGAACGTCACGTAAAGTAAGCGCAGACGTCACGCACACGTCACCGTGTAGCACAGAAACACGCTGCGTATGTAGCGTAAACGCAGACGTCACGTAAAGTAAGAGCACACGTCAGTGCAGCACAGAAACGCAGCGTAAACGCAGCGACACGTAAAGTAAGAGCACACGTCAGCGTGCAGCACGCAAAAACGCAGTGTACGTCACACAAAGGAAACGCACACGTCAGCGTGCAAACATGTAGCAGATGTCACGTAAACGCACACGTCAACGTGGAACACGCAGCGAACGTCACCTAAACACACACGTCAGTGTGCAGCACACAAAACTGCAGCTTCACGCAAAATAAAAGCACACGTTAGCATGAAGCACACAAACACGCAGCAGAAGTCACGTAAAGTAAGCGCACACGTCAGTGTGCAACACGCAGCGAACGTCATGTGAAGTTAGCACACACGTCACCATGCAGCTTCACGCAAAATAAGAGCACGTTAGCGTGCGGCACGCAAACACGCAGCGAACGTCACGTAAAGTAAGAGCACACGTCAGCATGCAACATGCAGCGAACGTCACGTAAATGCACACGTCACCGTGCAGCACAGAAACACGCGGCATATGTAGCGTAAAGGCAGACGTCACGTAAAGTAAGAGCACACGTCAGCGTGCAGCACGCAAAAACGCAGTGTACGTCACACAAAGGAAACGCACACGTCAGCATACAACATGCAGCGAACGTCTCGTAAAGTAAGCGCACACGTCACCGTGCAGCACAGAAACACGCAGCGTATGTAGCGTAATAGCAGACGTCACGTAAAGCGCACACGCCACCATGCAGCTTAAGTCACGCAAAGTGAGCACATACGTCAGCAAAGTAAGCGCGCACGTCACCGTGCGGCACGCTAAGTAAAAACACAAGTCTGAGTGCAGCACATGAACGCGCAGCGAACGTCACGTAAAGTAAGCGCACACGTCAGCGTGCAGCACGCAAACACGCAGCGAACGTCACGTAAAGTAAGCGCACATATAACCCTGCAGCACACAAAAATGCAGCCTCACGCAAAATAAAAGCACACAGCAGACGTCACGTAAAGTAAGCGCACACGTCAGCGTGCAGCACGCAAACACGCAGCGAACGTCACGTACAGTAAGCGCACACGTCACCGTGCAGCACAGAAACACGCAGCGTATGTAGCGTAAACGCAGACGTCACGTAAAGCGCACACGCCACCACGCAGCTTAAGTCACGCAAAGTGAGCACATACGTCAGCAAAGTAAGCGCGCACGTCACCATGCAGCACGCTAAGTAAAAACACAAGTCTGAGTGCAGCACATGAACGCGCAGCGAACGTCACGTACAGTAAGCGCACACGTCACGGTGCAGCACAGAAACACGCAGCATATGTAGCGAAAACGCAGACGTCACGTAAAGTAAGCGCACACGTCAGCGTGCAAAAACATAGCGAACGTCACGTAAAGTAAGCGCACACGTCACCGTGCAGCACAGAAACACGCGGCGTATGTAGCGTAAACGCAGACATCACGTAAAGTAAATGCACACGTCACCGTGCAGCACAGAAACACGCGGCGTATGTAGCGTAAACGCAGACATCACGTAAAGTAAATGCACACGTCACCGTGCAGCACATGTAGCGTAAAAGCACACGTCAGCTTGCAGCACGCAAAAACGCAGTGTACGTCGCACAAAGGAAAAGCACATGTTAGCATGCAGCACGCAAACACATAGCAGACGTCACGTAAAGTAAGCGCACACGTCAGCGTGCAAAAACATAGCGAACGTCACGTAAAGTAAGCGCACACGTCACGCACACGTCACCGTGCAGCACAGAAACACGCGGCGTATGTAGCGTAAACGCAGACGTCACGTAAAGTAGACCCACACGTCAACCTGGAACACGCAGCGAACGTCACGTAAGCACAGACGTCACCGTGCAGGACACAAAAATGCAGCTTACTTCATGCAAAAACATAGTGAACGTCACGTAAAGTAAGAGCAGACGTCACCGTGGAACACGCAGCGAACATCACGTAAACGCACACGAACGCGCTGCGAACGTCACGTAAAGTAAGAGCACACGTCAGCGTGCAGCACGCAAACACTCAGCGAACGTCACGTAAGGTAAGCACACACGTCAGTTTGCGGCACACAAAAATGCAGCTTCACGCAAAATAAAAGCACACGTTAGCACGCAGCGAACGTCACGTAAAGTAAGAGCTCACGTCAGCGTGCAGCACGCAAACATGCAGCAGATGTCACGTAAACGCACACGTCAACGTGGAACACGCAGCGACCGTCACGTAAACACACACAACGCGCTGCGAACGTCACGTAAAGTAAACGCACACGTCAGCGTGCAGCACGCAAACACGCAGTGTACGTCACGTAAACTAACAATGCGCTGCGAACGCGTTGTGTGTAAAGACGTCATGTAAAGTAAGAGCACAAGTCAGCGTGCAGCACGCAAACACACAGCCTCACGCAAAATAAAAGCACACAGCAGACGTCAGCGTGCAGCACGCAAACACGCAGTGAATGTAGCGAAAACGCAGACGTCACGTAAAGTAAGCGCACACGTCAGCGTGCAAACACATAGCGAACGTCACGTAAAGTAAGCGCAGACGTCACGCACACGTCACCGTGTAGCACAGAAACACGCGGCGTATGTAGCGTAAACTAAGAGCACACGTCAGTGCAGCACAGAAACGCGGCGTAAACGCAGCGACACGTAAAGTAAGAGCACACGTCAGCGTGCAGCACGCAAAAACGCAGTGTACGTCGCACAAAGGAAACGCACACGTCAGCGTGCAAACATGTAGCAGATGTCACCTAAAGTAAACGCACACGTCAACGTGGAACACGCAGCGAATGTCACGTAAACACACACGTCAGTGTGCAGCACACAAAAATGCAGCTTCACGCAAAATAAAAGCACACGTTAGCATGCAACACGCAGCAGACGTCACGTAAAGTAAGCGCACACGTCAGTGTGCAACACGCAGCGAACGTCACGTAAAGTTAGCGCACACGTCACCATGCAGCTTCACGCAAAATAAAAGCACATGTTAGCGTGCAGCACGCAAACACATAGCGAACGTCACGTAAAGTAAGCGCAGACGTCACCGTGCAGCACAGAAACACGCGGCGTATGTAGCGTAAACGCAGACGTCACGTAAAGTAAAAGCACACGTCACCGTGCAGCACGCAAACACGCAGCGAACGTCACGTAAACGCACACGTCAACGTGGAACACGCAGCAACCGTCACGTAAACACACACGTCACCCTGCAGCACACAAAAATGCAGCTTACTTCATGCAAAAACGCAGTCAACGTCATGTAAACGCACACGCCACCGTGCAGCACACGAACGTCACGTAAAGTAAGCGCACACGTCACACGCCACCGTGCAGCTAAAGTCACGCAAAGTGAACACACACGTCAGCAAAGTAAGCGCGCACGTCACTGTGCAGCACACAAACACGCGGCGTATGTAGCGTAAGCGCACACGTCAGCGTGCAAAGTAAAAACACAAGTCTGCGTGCAGCACATGAACGCGCAGCAAACGTCAGGTAAAGTAAACGCACACGTCAACATGGAACACGCAGCGAATGTCACGTAAAAACACACTTTAGCGTGCAGCGAACGTCACGTTAAGTAAGCGCACACGTCAGTGTACAGCATGCTAGTTAAAAAGTCTGCACACAGTGCAAGTCACGCAAAATGAACGCACACATCACCGTGCAGCACTAAAAGACACCGTACATCGGACAACATATTCGTCATGCGGTCACGCAATGTAAGCGCGCACGTCACGGTTCAGCATGCTAAGTTAAAACAAGTCTGCTTGTAGCACATGAACACGCAGCGAACGTCACGTAAACACAGACGTCACGTAAGAGCACACGTCAGCGTGCAGCACGCAAACACGCAGCGAACACGTCACCCTGCAGCACCCAAAAATGCAGCTTCACGCAAAATAAAAGCACACGTTAGTGTGCAGCACACAAACACGCAGCGAACGTCACACGCCACTGTGCAGCTAAAGTCACGCAAAGAGAGCACGCACGTCACCGTGCAGCACGCTAAGTAAATACACGAATCTGCGTGCAGCACACGAACGCGCAGCGAACGTCACGTAAACGTCACCCTGCAGCACTTAGACACCGTACGTCAGACAACATATTCGTCACGCAAATTAACTGCGAACATCAGCGTACAGCATGCAACCATGCAGCATACATCACACAAGTTAACGCACACGCTTGTGTAACGTGTGCGTTTAACCGTTGGCATTAACATGTAATGGTCATACAGACTCGTGTCCGAGTTAAAGCCGTCTCGGATGAAACAGAAGTGAGCGGGAGATGAAGTTAGCATCTCCGACTAAAATCAGGTAGTCTGAGACGGATTCAGGTCCTGATGATCTGGTTCTGGTCTCTGCAGCTCTGCATGGACCAGAGGGACCGGCTGCTGGGGCAGCAGAGAGACACTCAGGCGTCGCTGGACCGCCTCAAAGCGCTCATCAGGCTGATCCAGCACGACCAGATCATCCAGGTCACCATGACGACCACCGCCGCCTCCCTGCTCCCCCAGCCATGGATCAAACCCACCAGCACATCTGCCGCCGCTGCCCCGGGTCCCTCGGCCACGCCCCTGCAGACGACCCAGGATGATGTAATCAACAACTAGCCCCGCCCCCTCGGTGCTCAGCGATGACGATTTTCGTTCCGGAAGAGGCTCAATCCTCCAACTCGAGTGTTTCTAAACCCAACACCTACAGTGCTTACGAGATTTCTTTTTTTTTTAAGTTATTTTCTATTTATTCTTGGCCTTAATGTATTTATTACAAGAAGAAAAAAAAAGTTAGATTCCAGCGTTGCCGTGGGAACGCGCGCTCCAAAAAGTTTCCCTTTTTTAAAACGCAGGTCCGACTAATGTGCGACTGTACGTCGATATATCTGAGTAGATGTTCGTTGTCGTTCTCCTACGAACAAAGTTGCTGCCATACGACTTCGGGAGGACGTTTTTCCGCGGAAGCGAACGCAGACGAGCCTTCAAACAAAACAGAGTTACCTTTTTCAGTATTAATAGAGTTAAAGAAAAAAGTATTTAAGATTAAACTACAGAAATTAGCTTTCTAGTGGAGATTTTAGTATTTTCATGCTGATGCCTGTTGATAAATGTACGTTTGGAGTATTGGAGGGGATCACTGTACATATGTTGTATCATCATCATCGTCATCGCAGGTTTCTTTGGAAACGGGGTCACATCTGGAACACAAACCGGAATTTAACCAACTTTCCTCAAGATGCAGAAACACGGAAGAAGCCTTTAACTGGAGGTAGACGCGAGAAAACCACTGAAGGGCGGAGCTTAACACACTGCAGTCCACTGATTGGTGGAAAGAATTGTCACGTTCTGTGTGACTCAGCAATAAGCAAAGCAGCTCCATGTTTAAGTTGCCACGGCGACAATGACCTTCACTGCAGGTTCAAGTGTCTCAAATCGGACTTTTTAAAGGGAAATTTCACTTTTTTTTTTAACCTGGGGGTGTGTTTGCATGTCCTTTCAAATATGTGAGTGATGGAGAAAAGAATTTTCCAGAAAGCTCCAGTATTTATCCAGCAGCAGCAGCTAATGATAAGTATGGAGCAACTGGACCCCGCATCTAAGTCCACCCTAAAAGGCTCGGATAGTCTCGAGTGTCCGACGTCATACTAGAGATGAGACATGAACCGAAGTATCTACGTTACCTGGAGATCAATGTTTGATTTGGTGTTTGTGTCCAAATCTTAGATGCTGGAAATCAAATATCGTTGAGAAATCTCGCTATAGCTCGCGTCAAAACGCCAGTGGGGGACGCAAGTTATTGCGCGATTTTCAAAATTAGGCGTCAAAACAACGGTGACCAGTGGGGGACACAAATCGGACGATGACGCGCAAAGCCCACGTTGTTTTGAGTGGGTTATAGCCTAATTTTGAAAATCACGCAATAGTTCACGTCAAAACACTGGTGGAGGACGCGAGTTATCACGCGATTTTCAAAATTAGGCGTCAAAACAACGGTGCTGGGGAGACACGCGTGTGAAATTCATGTATCAATCTCAATCGCCCCACTTTGTTTTACAGTAATTTTAACCAATAATTTCGTCAACAAACCATTCAAAGTATTGCCATTTTCAAAATTACTCAAACAGTGGTGACCGGTGCAACACGAAGCATGCCCGACCCGTGTTTTACCAGTTAACGAATTTTAAAACACGCAAAATTCGCGTCAAAACGCCAGTGGGGGACGCGAGTTATTGCACGATTTTCAAAATCAGGCGTCAAAACGGTGACCGGTGGAGGACACAAATCAGGCGATGAGACGCGTAGCTCACGCTGTTTTGACGCGGGTTAAAGCCTAATTTTGAAAATCGCGCAATAATTTGCGTCAAATCACTGGTGGAGGACGCGAGTTTTTGCACGATTTCCGAAATTATGTGATAATTCGCGTCAAAACAACGGTGACTGGTGGAGGACACGAATCGTGTGATAATTCATGTATCAATCTCGGAAATCAGGCGATAACGCATTGCCCACTGTTTTGACGCAAGTTATCGCTTAATTTTGAAAATCACACAATAATTTGCGTCAACAAACCATTGGGGGATGAGACTTATTGCACAATTTTTAAAATTAGGTGTCAAAACAGTGATGACCGATGGAGGACACAAATTGGGCGATAATGCGCGTAGCCCGCATTGTTTTAACGCGAATTACAGCCTAATTTTGAAAATCACGCAATAATTCGCATCAAAACACTGGTGAAGGACGCGAGTTATCACACGATTTTCAAAATTAGGCATCAAAACAACGGTGACCGCTGGAGGACACGAATCGTGTGATAATTCATGTATCAATCTCAGAAATCGGGCGATTGCCCACTGTTGTTTTGACGCAAGTAATCGCTTAATTTTGAAAATCGCACAATAATTTGCGTCAACAAACCATTGGGGGACGAAAGTTATTGCACGATTTTCAAAATTAGGCGTCAAAACAGTGGTGACCGGTGCAGGACACGAATTGGGCGATGACGCGCGTAGCCCACGTTGTTTTGACGCGAGTTATAGCGTAATTTTGAAAATCACGCAATAATTCACGTCAAAACACCAGTGGGGGACGCGAGTTATTGCACGATTTTCAAAATTAGGCGTCAAAACGGTGACCGGTGGAGGACACAAATCAGGCGATGAGACGCATAGCTCACGTTGTTTTGACGCGGGTTAAAGCCTAATTTTGAAAATCGCGCAATAATTTGCGTCAAATCACTGGTGGAGGACGCGAGTTTTTGCACGATTTCCGGAATTATGTGATAATTCGCGTCAAAACAACGGTGACTGGTGGAGGACACGAATCGTGTGATAATTCATGTATCAATCTCGGAAATCAGGCGATAACGCATTGCCCACTATTTTGACGCAAGTTATCGCTTAATTTTGAAAATCACACAATAATTTGCGTCAACAAACCATTGGGGGATGAGACTTATTGCACAATTTTTAAAATTAGGTGTCAAAACAGTGATGACCGATGGAGGACACAAATTGGGCGATAATGCGCGTAGCCCGCATTGTTTTAACGCGAATTACAGCCTAACTTTGAAAATCACGCAATAATTTGCATCAAAACACTGGTGAAGGACGCGAGTTATCACACGATTTTCAAAATTAGGCGTCAAAACAACGGTGACCGCTGGAGGACACGAATCATACAATAATTCATGTATCGATCTCGAAAATCGGGCGCGTAGCCCACCGTTGTTTTGATACAAGTTATCGCCTGATTTTAAAAATTGTGCAATAATATGCGTCAAAACACTGGTGGAGGACCCGAGTTATGGCACAATTTCCTAAATCATGTGATAATTAGCGTCAAAACGCCGGTGGGAGACTTGCATTATCGCACCATTTCCCAAATCACACAATAACTCGCGTCAAAACAAGGGTGACCGGTGGACACGAATTGTGCGATAATTTACGCATCGATCTCGGAAATCGGGCGAGAACGTGCGTAGCCCGTGGTTGTTCTGCCGTGAGTTATCATGCGATTTTCAAAACTAAGCGATAACTCGCATCAAAACAACGGTGCAGGAAGTGCGTTATCGCACAATTTCCGAGATCGATACGTGAGTTATCGCACAATTTCGGAACTGGACCCATCTGGAAAATTCCTCTCTCCACCACGAATGCATGAAAACACACCCAGGGTATAATAAAAAAAAACAGCGAAATTCCCCTTTAAGTCTGTTCCACACTCTGCAAGAACAAAGTGACGTAATTTTGTTCTCTCGTCCTGGTTTGAGAGTCCTTCTTCTCTACGAACCATTACGTGGTCATTTGGGGGGGAGGGGACCAACGTTGGAATCGGACTGATGGAAAAAATGAAAATCACCCATTTTAGATAAATGCGACATAGTCCCGTGCAACTTATGTTTTTTTCCTGTTCATGAAGCATTTTTTTAACTGATGCGACTTATAGTCCAGAAAATACGGTAACGAACGTGTCAACATCGATAAGCAAAAATCCCGAATTTATTTGGTAACCGTAGATTATTTTTATTTACAGTGATCCGCGACCGCTGGTCTAAACAACACGTTCAGTTTAAAATGCGACGCATCACGTTTCCACTGATAGAAACCTGCAGTTTGCAGAATAATTTTATCGCTAACACGTACGATTTGTTCGTAACCGTTGGCAACCAAACGCTGGAGCTCCTGAGGACCATTTCCGTCTGCATCTGGAGGAAAAACTGGTGAATCTGGTTTTCCTGGAATAAATGTGAACTGCGACGTTTCACTCGAACACGATGCGTCGTTAAGCCCCTCCCACTTTAACCAGTATGGAAAATATGCCAAAAACGTCCGTTTGTTTTTGTACTGGATCATCCGTTTTCTTTCCTCTCTGCCTGTTTTTTATATTTTCGTGTTTTTTAGCCTTTAACTCGCGACAGATGAACACTGCCTCTCGTTCATGGTTTCAGGGTTTGTCTTTCTTTGAAGCTGAGCTGGGACGTCTCTGCCGAGCTGCAACGACAGTTTGCGACCGCCGCGGGACGTCGTCGTCCGTCCCCCGTCGGTCCCATCCGAGTCACCCGTCTTCCTGCCGGTCCAGAGAGGTCCCACTTCGAAGTTACAGACTTTATTTACGCTACCGTTCTCGGTCGGGCGATGCACAAACACGAACAAACCGTTCAGAGAAAAGCCTTTTTTATCAGAGGATTCAACCCCGATCATATCCGGCTCACCTGAAAGATCCTGCTGGGGAAGCATCGTCTCCACGGCGACGGGGGACCAGCCGGAGTCTGTGCACACTTTATTACACAAAATACACAAAAATAAAATGTAGTTAGATGAAAATAAATAAAATTTGATGGATAAATGTGTTTAAAATTACTCCTAAACTCCAGTATAAAAACACCAAACTTCCATCTGCAGATCATGTTACGTTATTTCTGCTACTAATTACGAAGGATGCACGATATAATCGGCCTATATCGGCCTTAAATCTGAGTATCGGACTTCGGCCACCCCACCGATATTTAAATGATCAGCCAGCTGTTTCTAAAGTCTCCAAAAGAAAACTTCTTCTTCTTCTAAAACATTCAAAGACTAGGGGTGGGAAAAAATATCGATACACTGAAATATCGCAATATCTTCTTGTGGTGACATTTAAAAACACGATATCGATCTATTTTACTAATGAAATCTCGATATTTCCTCATTGTTACAAAATTTTGCGAGAATTCCCAAAACTTGTGATATTTTCATATGCTGATATTGACATTTAAAAACGTGGCATCTATGTATTTTGTAACAGAACGATAGATAAGTACCGCATTTTTAAATATCGATTTGCTATCATCATATGAAAATATCCCGATATTTCAGTGTATCGACATTTTTTCCTACCCCTATTTTTCAAAGCTTCGGAAATGGATAACAAAACTGCTATTTGCAATGACTGCAAACTTTTTTCAGCTTTAATATTGGTAACGATATCGGTTATCGGCCACATGAGTTTTAAAATATTGGATATCGGACAAAATTCAAATATCGTGCATCCCTTTACCCTCTATTCTCACAAACCAACTCGGCTGCATCACAGGGTTCATCCAGGGTCATAAAATCCTGAACTTACATTTAAGGCCGTCAAACGTCTTAAAAAGGGACGTTTTTTTCGTCCAAAGTCTGAAATTTGATCTTGATGAATCTTAGTTTTTAACTTTTCTTCCTTCCTGAGGAGCGTTGGCCACGTAGAATACGCTGAATCAAATATCAGAGCTTGATTCTGTCCGTCTTTATGAAAGCTTCAGATAGAAGCTGAAAATATGCTTCGCAGTTATTTCTTAAACAAAAATAGAAATTGACCTGCAGTTAGATGCAGTTTTTCTTGAGTAGCGCCCGAGTTAATAATGTCTTAGTTGATTCAGTCATCCACTAAAATATATATATATATTTTTTTTTTTTAAAAAGTTACTTTTTGGGGCGAGTATCGGCCATCCCACCGATATTTAACAGATCAGGCTGCTGTTTCTTAAGTCTAAAAAAAACAAAAACAACTTAAAGACAGTTTCTTTTAGGATGTTTTGTGTGAACAGAGTTTCTAAACGCTCATTGGTGTAAAATAAAACAAACAAATATCTTGTTTTGGGGTGTTTTTTGTTCTCAGGGAGAAAAACGTCCACGTGGTTCTAGGATATAACACACGTCCTGTTAGTTTTGTTTTAACAACTCATTAAGTTTAAGTTCATAACACGAGTTCAGGTATTTTTCTAATTTTGCATTTATTTTTTAGCTTCAATATCGGTATAGATATCGGTTATTGGCCACATGAGTTTTTAAATGTCTGCATATCAGATATAAAATACCAATATCGTGCATCCCTGATTGTTATTTTACCTAAATCAACCCTGGTCGACTCAATGATGCAAAATTACCGAATCTTCCTTAAAAAAAATTACAAATAAAAATGTTAAAGGGGACGTTCTGAATTTTTGACATGGGGCCTCATCTACAACTGAGCCCGAATGCTACTTATCCCTGAAGACAGTTTCAACATATTTCATCCCGTTATTCTAGTTCCAGTGGGTCACCGATGCTAATGCTAGTGAGAGTCAATAGGAATCTGCTAGCCTGTCATTAAAACAATCGTATCCACTCCACAGAAGATCCCTGGCAAATCAGCAAGCCCGTCTGTGTAAACTCGTGTGTTAAACTAGTAAACTCGTGTGTTAAACTAGTAAAAAACTAGCCTTGTATGGCAAATTTTGCATTTCATATTGAGGAACTAGTTTCTTACCAGCTTACGACCTTTGTCAGTGTATTTCAGTTCATAGAGACATGGTGGCAGTTTGATGAAAAAAAGTTAGAAATCATCTTCAAGATGCGACATATCCTCGTGTCTTTCACACGTGGTCGTAATTTAGACTTTAGATTTGTGTAATCAGATTCCTTCATGCACGTAGCAACAGATGACATCACTGCTGCCACATACAGGAAGTAAAACTTTGAGAGTTTCTCAGCAGCAACGATCAAAATGCAATGAAATGCAGGTTAGTTTCATTGTAACATTATTAACACGGCATTTACAGATAGTCTGAAGTTAGAAATGATTTGCTTCGGATCTTCTGAGGAGTGGATAAGATTGTTTTAGTGACAGGCTAGCAGATTCCTATTGACTTGCACTAGCATTAGCATCGGCGACCCACTGGAACTAGAATAACGGAATGAAATATGTTGAAACCGTCTTCGGTGATAAGTAGTATTCTGGCTCACTATAAAATGAGGCCCTGTGTCAAAAATCCTGAACTAACCCTTTAATATGAGCTAAAAACTGCAGGTTAAATGTGAGGAAGGAAACAAACCTGGTTCAGTTCTGGATGTAAAAGGTCCGCAGACTCCAGCGCCTCTGATCCGGCTCTCCAGCAGGACTCGTCCAGGCGGCGGCCTGCCTTCACGAGAGAATAAAATCATCATCATCATCATCGTCACATATGTGATGCATATCCAGTCCTCACCTGAGAGCTGCAGGCGACCACGGGAGATGGAAACCATATCAGCGCTCCATGACGCGGCCAGGCTCCGCCCCCTTTAAAAGAAAAAAACACAAAACAAGCCCTCCTCCGTCCGAACCTCGTCATCCGTTTTTAGAAATCTTCTCCGGGAGAAACTGTGCAGTGCTGAAACAGATCTATTTTACTACACGACACATTTGAACAAAAACATTTTTTATATTCTTTTATGGAGGAGCGAAGAGAAAGCGGGACGTCGGGGTTTTCTGGGGTTCGCCGGTTCTGCATTCGGACTTCGACGCGTTCTTTTTGCCACACGGAGGCGACAGGTGGAAGTAGAAGTTTCTGTTCGTCATTAAGGGGACTGTCCAGTGGATAGTGTGTATAGGAAAGTGTTCGTCTTAAATATGCCAACGTAGTTTTCTTCTTTCTGATGCATTAAAAAGCCGAAGGATGGAAGGAGGTCAACGGTAAAGAGTAGTCTCACTTTTTGTACCAAGTTCTTACGAAAAACAAAATCATTAATAAACAAAGTTCAAGAACAAAAAACAGCCGAGTCGTGTTTTCTTTGTTAAAGGTGCAGTATGTAAGAATTACTGACACCTAGTGGTAAAGATGGGCATTACACGACTTCATATTCCAGCACTGTTGTGAATGTACGGTGAATATGTTTTCATCTGTGAGTGGATCAGTGGTCGCAGGTGCAGCTACGACGATGAGCAACTATTTTTAAAGGGGAATTTCACTTTTTTCTGAATCTGGGCTGTGTTTTCATCTTTTCTTTCATAAATGTGAGTGATGGAGAAAGAAATGTTCCAGAAAGCTCCAGTATTTATCCAGCAGCTAATGGTAAGTATGGAGCAACTGGCCCCCGCGTCTAAGTTCACCCTAAAAACCTGATTTTATTCCTCCCTGAAGGGCTCAGATAGTCTCAGCGAGTGTCCGCCATCATACTGGAGAGGAGATATGAACCAAATATCTACATTACCTGACGATCGATGCTTATTCTGGAGTTTGTGTCCAAATCTTAGATGCTGGAAATCAAATCTTGTTCTGAAATCGCGCAATAACTCCCACCAAAACGCCGTTTGGGGACAAGAGTTATGCACAATTGCAGAGATCACGTCATAACTCGCGTCCCCCACCAGCGTTTTGATGCGAGTTGTCGCACGTTTTTGGAACATGATGTGATTTCCAGCGTCTAAGATTTGAACACAAACACTGAAACAAACATCGATCTCCAGGTAACGTAGATATTTGGTTCATGTCTCCTCTCCAGTATGATGTCGGACACTCGCTGAGACTATCTGAGCCCTTCAGGGAGGAAAAAAAGCAGGTTTTTAGGGTGAACTTAGACGGGGGGGGGGGGCAGTTGCCCCGTACTTATCATTAGCTTCTGCTGGATAAATACTGGAGCTTTCTGGAACGTTTCTTTCTCCATCACTCACATTTATGAAAGAAACGATGAAAACACAGCCCAGGTTCAGAAAAAAGTGAAATTCCCCTTTAAAACAATAAATCCAGAACCGGGTCGTCCGGATCGAGCTGGTTTAGAGGACGAACCTTCACCCACGCAGACGGAGCAGCTGGTTGGTGGAATGAAACCGGGACTAGTAACCATGACGACCGGTTCCTGTTCAGGAAAAACCAGCCGGATCCTTCAGACTGAACGAAAGCCCGAGTTTATGATTAAACTCAGTTATGACCAAACATTTTTCTTCATTTTGACATTTTTCCTCCAAATATTGGAAATTTTAAACAAATGAAAGGAAATCTGAAACGGAAAAGAACATTTTACCTTTAATTAGTGAGATGAACATTTTTATTGCAAAACAAAGATGCGTTAAAATGTCTTTCTGTGAGTGATGTAACAAACTTTGCAGAAAAATGCGGTGAGTCAGAAAACTGTCCTCCATCTTTGTAGTTTTCAGCCGCGTAAAGTGTCATCCGAGTCCAAACGGTCCAACAGCGGCCTCGCGTGACTACGGGGTTACCTGTGCAGGTGTGCAGCGGGAGCTGAAGACGGCGTGGAAGTGTTCGATGAGGATCTCGGTGAAGATGTTGATGGGCGTCAGAGCGCTCAGAGAGATGGAGCCGTGTCGCGGCCAGACCAGGTTCACCCCGAACACGCAGGCCAGGTTGGACGGGCTCATCTTGTTAAAGATGCTCTCCTGAGACACCTGACGGACGGACAGACGGACAGACAGGTGCAGATTCATTAAACTGTTTTATTTAACAGAAAGAGACGGCATATAAAAATCTAATACAACTTCTAAATACACCAGATTCAGTCAGAAAACTACCTGAAATAACGAAACAAACAAACATAATCATATGCAGGTGTGCTTGAAAGTTTCCGTCCTCTCTCGTTAACCCTCATCAGCTCCGTAAGAAAAAGTTACATTCAGCTTCTTAAGGCCACATTCTGGCCAATGTCCGTTAACGGCCTGTAAATATTATCTAAAAATGAAAAGATGCCATTTTCTTTCATGGCTGTCATCACAGACTTCTGGCTGAACCATCAATAGCAAAAAGTCAATGATTTTTAAAATTTTAACCCTTTAAATTCCACTTTGCATACATGGTGCTCCAACTTCCGAATATTGAAAATGGGGTTAAAATAAATGTGATTAATGCAAATTTTTTTTTTTTTTGTGAAGGATTATCAGAGCCCTGAAGTATTTAAAAAGGTATAAAAATGTTTTTTGATGCATCTTTACTTTTTGTGTTACAGTAGTTTTTTTTTTTTTTAAAGTTACGTTAAGCTTCTTAAGCCAATGGCCTGTAAATATTATCTAAAAATTAAAAGTTGCATTTTTTTTCATGGCTGTCATCACTGACTTCTGGCCAAACCATCAATACCAAAAAAAAAATCAATGAGTTTCAAAATTTTAACCCTTTAAATTCCAGTTTGTACAAACATTGTTCCCACTGCCTAAAACTGAAAAGTGGGTTAAAATAAGTAAAAACTAGCCTGTAGGTGGCAGGTTATTATTAGGTAACCAGAGCAGACCTAAACATAGATTATAGCAACCACAATTAAAAAGCTCAATGAGAAGTTGTTTCAAGGTAAAATGCAAAAAAATGTGGGAGAAATTCCAGTTTGAACTGGAATGGCAGCATTACAGAGAGGAAACTAAATTCCCTGCAACAGACTGAGCTAAATAATTAGCATGTGATCTGACTGATCACAATGCTGGTGTCTGTGGTTATCCCAGTTAAACTGGGAGCTTGTCTGGTTTCTGTGGTTATCCCAGTTAAACTGGGAGCTTGTCTGGTTTCTGTGGTTATCCCAGTTAAACTGGGAGCTTGTCTGGTTTCTGTGGTTATCCCAGTTAAACTGGGAGCTTGTCTGGTTTCTGTGGTTATCCCAGTTAAAACTGGGAGCTTGTCTGGTTTCTGTGGTTATCCCAGTTAAACTGGGAGCTTGTCTGGTTTCTGTGGTTATCCCAGTTAAAACTGGGAGCTTGTCTGGTTTCTGTGGTTATCCCAGTTAAACTGGGAGCTTGTCTGGTTTCTGTGGTTATCCCAGTTAAACTGGGAGCTTGTCTGGTTTCTGTGGTTATCCCAGTTAAACTGGGAGCTTGTCTGGTTTCTGTGGTTATCCCAGTTAAAACTGGGAGCTTGTCTGGTTTCTGTGGTTATCCCAGTTAAACTGGGAGCTTGTCTGGTTTCTGTGGTTATCCCAGTTAAACTGGGAGCTTGTCTGGTTTCTGTGGTTATCCCAGTTAAACTGGGAGCTTGTCTGGTTTCTGTGGTTATCCCAGTTAAACTGGGAGCTTGTCTGGTGTCTGTGGTTATCCCAGTTAAACTGGGAGCTTGTCTGGTTTCTGTGGTTATCCCAGTTAAACTGGGAGCTTGTCTGGTTTCTGTGGTTATCCCAGTTAAACTGGGAGCTTGTCTGGTTTCTGTGGTTATCCCAGTTAAACTGGGAGCTTGTCTGGTTTCTGTGGTTATCCCAGTTAAACTGGGAGCTTGTCTGGTTTCTGTGGTTATCCCAGTTAAACTGGGAGCTTCTCTGGTTTCTGTGGTTATCCCAGTTAAACTGGGAGCTTGTCTGGTTTCTGTGGTTATCCCAGTTAAACTGGGAGCTTGTCTGGTTTCTGTGGTTATCCCAGTTAAACTGGGAGCTTGTCTGGTTTCTGTGGTTATCCCAGTTAAACTGGGAGCTTGTCTGGTTTCTGTGGTTATCCCAGTTAAACTGGGAGCTTGTCTGGTTTCTGTGGTTATCCCAGTTAAACTGGGAGCTTGTCTGGTTTCTGTGGTTATCCCAGTTAAACTGGGAGCTTCTCTGGTTTCTGTGGTTATCCCAGTTAAACTGGGAGCTTGTCTGGTTTCTGTGGTTATCCCAGTTAAACTGGGAGCTTGTCTGGTTTCTGTGGTTATCCCAGTTAAACTGGGAGCTTGTCTGGTTTCTGTGGTTATCCCAGTTAAACTGGAAGCTTGTCTGGTTTCTGTGGTTATCCCAGTTAAACTGGAAGCTTGTCTGGTTTCTGTGGTTATCCCAGTTAAACTGGGAGCTTGTCTGGTTTCTGTGGTTATCCCAGTTAAACTGGGAGCTTGTCTGGTTTCTGTGGTTATCCCAGTTAAACTGGGAGCTTGTCTGGTTTCTGTGGTTATCCCAGTTAAACTGGGAGCTTGTCTGGTTTCTGTGGTTATCCCAGTTAAACTGGGAGCTTGTCTGGTTTCTGTGGTTATCCCAGTTAAACTGGGAGCTTGTCTGGTTTCTGTGGTTATCCCAGTTAAACTGGGAGCTTGTCTGGTTTCTGTGGTTATCCCAGTTAAACTGGGAGCTTGTCTGGTTTCTGTGGTTATCCCAGTTAAACTGGGAGCTTGTCTGGTTTCTGTGGTTATCCCAGTTAAACTGGGAGCTTGTCTGGTTTCTGTGGTTATCCCAGTTAAACTGGGAGCTTGTCTGGTTTCTGTGGTTATCCCAGTTAAACTGGGAGCTTCTCCGGTTTCTGTGGTTATCCCAGTTAAACTGGGAGCTTGTCTGGTTTCTGTGGTTATCCCAGTTAAACTGGGAGCTTGTCTGGTTTCTGTGGTTATCCCAGTTAAACTGGGAGCTTGTCTGGTTTCTGTGGTTATCCCAGTTAAACTGGGAGCTTGTCTGGTTTCTGTGGTTATCCCAGTTAAACTGGGAGCTTGTCTGGTTTCTGTGGTTATCCCAGTTAAACTGGGAGCTTGTCTGGTTTCTGTGGTTATCCTAGTTAAACTGGGAGCTTGTCTGGTTTCTGTGGTTATCCCAGTTAAACTGGTCACTAAGATCTCAGGAAGCTCGCCCATCAGTCTCACTTCATGTACATTTTCAAGGCTGCTGCTTCGTTTCTGTTGATGCATCTGATTAAAGTCGTTTCTTCGACTGGTTTCCGTTTTAATTTAACTGGTTTCTAGTGGAAACTCAAACATTTTCACGTGAACGTGGTCCTGATGCAGCAGTTTACCACCATCATCATCCTCAGGTCTCTTCATCTGAACGGGACTCACCGTGTGCAGGAAACACATCAGGAACTTCAGCACCATGAAGTTCTGTTCAGGAAGACCTTCAACGATCTGTTTGCACCTGCTCACCCTCAGACTGCTCTCCACACCTGAGGATGATTCACAGCCGCCATGATGAAGATGATGAGTCACCACATCATCTTCATCATCAGTCCGTCCAGCACCATCATCACGAGTCCTCGGCGTCAGAACTCGGGACGATGAGGACTATTGGGGAGAACGATGACGACGCGTGAAAACGACGACCACTCGTGACGATGAGGATGAGGACTTGTCTCGATAATGACTTGTGATGAGGAGGACGTGAGGACGTGAGGACTAGTGACGACGAGTACTCGTGATGATGATGCAAGGACTAGTGACGAAGATTTAAGGACTCGTGACTAAGACGCGAGGACTCGTGAAAAGGAGGACGTGAGGACTAGTGACAACGAGGACTTGTGATGACGAGGACTCGTGATGACGAGGACGAGGACATGAGGACTAGTGACGAAGATTTAAGGACTCGGATGACTGAGACGCGAGGACTTGGACGACTGAGACGCGAGGACTCGGACGACTGGGACGCAAGCACTTGGACGACTGAGACGCGAGGACTCGGACGACTGAGACGCGAGGACTCGGACGACTGAGACGCGAGGACTCGGACGACTGAGACGCGAGGACTCGGACGAGTCGGACGCGAGGACTTGGACGACTGATATGCGAGGACTCGGACGACTGAGACGCGAGGACTCGGACGACTGGGACGCGAGGACTCGGACGACTGAGACGCGAGGACTCGGACGACTGGGACGCAAGCACTCGGACGACTGAGACGCGAGGACTCGGACGACTGGGACGCAAGCACTTGGACGACTGAGACGCGAGGACTCGGACGACTGAGACGCGAGGACTCGGACGACTGAGACGCGAGGACTCGGACGACTGAGACGCGAGGACTCGGACGACTGAGACGCGAGGACTCGGACGACTGAGACGCGAGGACTCGGACAACTGAGACGCGAGGACTCGGACAACTGAGACGCGAGGACTCGGACGAGTCGGACGCGAGGACTCGGACGAGTCGGACGCGAGGACTCGGACGAGTCGGACGCGAGGACTCGGACGACTGAGACGCGAGGACTCGGACGACTGAGACGCGAGGACTCGGACGACTGAGACGCGAGGACTCGGACGACTGGGACGCGAGCACTCGGACGACTGGGACGCGAGCACTCGGACGACTGGGACGCGAGCACTCGGACGACTGAGACGCGAGCACTCGGACGACTGGGACGCGAGGACTCGGACGACTGGGACGCGAGCACTCGGACGACTGGGACGCGAGCACTCGGACGACTGAGACGCGAGCACTCGGACGACTGAGACGCGAGCACTCGGACGACTGAGACGCGAGCACTCGGACGACTGGGACGCGAGCACTCGGACGACTGAGACGCGAGCACTCGGACGACTGAGACGCGAGCACTCGGACGACTGAGACGCGAGCACTCGGACGACTGAGACGCGAGGACTCGGACGACTGAGACGCGAGCACTCGGACGACTGAGACGCGAGCACTCGGACGACTGGGACGCGAGCACTCGGACGACTGGGACGCGAGCACTCGGACGACTGAGACGCGAGCACTCGGACGACTGGGACGCGAGCACTCGGACGACTGAGACGCGAGCACTCGGACGACTGTGACGCGAGGACTCGGACGACTGGGACGCGAGGACTCGGACGACTGGGACGCGAGCACTCGGACGACTGGGACGCGAGCACTCGGACGACTGGGACGCGAGCACTCGGACGACTGGGACGCGAGGACTCGGACGACTGAGACGCGAGGACTCGGACGACTGAGACGCGAGGACTCGGACGACTGGGACGCGAGGACTCGGACGACTGGGACGCGAGCACTCGGAAGACTGGGACGCGAGCACTCGGAAGACTGGGACGCGAGCACTCGGAAGACTGGGACGCGAGCACTCGGAAGACTGGGACGCGAACACCCGGACGACTGGGACGCGAACACTCGGAAGACTGGGACGCGAGGACTCGGACGACTGGGACGCGAGCACTCGGACGACTGAGACGCGAGCACTCGGACGACTGGGACGTGAGGACTCGGACGACTGGGACGCGAGCACTCGGACGACTGAGACGCGAGCACTCGGACGACTGGGACGCGAGCACTCGGACGACTGAGACGCGAGGACTCGGACGACTGAGACGCGAGCACTCGGACGACTGAGACGCGAGCACTCGGACGACTGAGACGCGAGCACTCGGACGACTGGGACGCGAGGACTCGGACGACTGAGACGCGAGGACTCGGACGACTGAGACGCGAGCACTCGGACGACTGGGACGCGAGCACTCGGACGACTGGGACGCGAGGACTCGGACGACTGAGACGCGAGCACTCGGACGACTGAGACGCGAGCACTCGGACGACTGAGACGCGAGCACTCGGACGACTGAGACGCGAGCACTCGGACGACTGAGACGCGAGCACTCGGACGACTGGGAAGCGAGCACTCGGACGACTGGGACGCGAGCACTCGGACGACTGAGACGCGAGCACTCGGACGACTGGGACGCGAGCACTCGGACGACTGAGACGCGAGCACTCGGACGACTGGGACGCGAGCACTCGGACGACTGGGACGGAAGGACTCGGACGACTGGGACGCGAGGACTCGGACGACTGGGACGCGAGGACTCGGACGACTGGGACGCGAGGACTCGGACGACTGGGACGCGAGCACTCGGACGACTGGGACGCGAGCACTCGGACGACTGGGACGCGAGCACTCGGACGACTGGGACGCGAGCACTCGGACGACTGGGAAGCGAGCACTCGGACGACTGGGACGCGAGCACTCGGACGACTGGGACGCGAGCACTCGGACGACTGGGAAGCGAGCACTCGGACGACTGGGACGCGAGCACTCGGACGACTGAGACGCGAGCACTCGGACGACTGGGACGCGAGCACTCGGACGACTGGGACGCGAGCACTCGGACGACTGGGACGCGAGCACTCGGACGACTGGGACGCGAGGACTCGGACGACTGGGACGCGAGCACTCGGACGACTGAGACGCGAGCACTCGGACGACTGGGACGCGAGCACTCGGACGACTGGGACGCGAGCACTCGGACGACTGGGAAGCGAGCACTCGGACGACTGAGACGCGAGCACTCGGACGACTGGGACGCGAGCACTCGGACGACTGGGAAGCGAGCACTCGGACGACTGGGACGCGAGCACTCGGACGACTGGGACGCGAGCACTCGGACGACTGGGACGCGAGCACTCGGACGACTGGGACGCGAGCACTCGGACGACTGAGACGCGAGCACTCGGACGACTGAGACGCGAGCACTCGGACGACTGGGACGCGAGCACTCGGACGACTGGGACGCGAGCACTCGGACGACTGGGACGCGAGCACTCGGACGACTGGGACGCGAGCACTCGGACGACTGGGACGCGAGCACTCGGACGACTGGGACGCGAGCACTCGGACGACTGGGACGCGAGCACTCGGACGACTGGGACGCGAGCACTCGGACGACTGGGACGCGAGCACTCGGACGACTGGGACGCGAGCACTCGGACGACTGGGACGCGAGCACTCGGACGACTGGGACGCGAGGACTCGGACGACTGAGACGCGAGCACTCGGACGACTGGGACGCGAGCACTCGGACGACTGAGACGCGAGCACTCGGACGACTGAAACGCGAGGACTCGGACGACTGAGACGCGAGGACTCGGACGACTGGGACGAAAGGACTTGGACGACTGGGACGCGAGCACTCGGATGACTGAGACGTGAGCACTCGGACGACTGGGACGAAAGGACTTGGACGACTGGGACGCGAGCACTTGGACGACTGAGACGCGAGGACTCGGACGACCGAGACGCGAGCACTCGGACGACTGAGACGCGAGCACTTGGACGACTGAAACGCGAGGGCTCGGACGACTGAGACGCGAGCACTCGGACGACTGGGACGAAAGGACTTGGACGACTGGGAAGCGAGCACTCGGATGACTGAGACGTGAGCACTCGGACGACTGGGACGAAAGGACTTGGACGACTGGGACGCGAGCACTTGGACGACTGAGACGCGAGCACTCGGACGACAGACGCGAACACTCGGACGACTGAGACGCGAGCACTCGGACGACTGAGACGCGAGGACTCGGACGACTGGGACGCGAGCACTCGGACGACTGAGACGCGAGGACTCGGACGACTGGGACGCGAGCACTCGGACGACTGAGACGCGAGGACTCGGACGACTGGGACGCGAGCACTTGGACGACTCGGACTCACTCAGCATGTCCTGGATCTGGTTGTAGACTCTGAAGGTGAGCAGAGGTTCTGGCAGGTCTCTGAGGAACGTCTTCAGGATCACGGCAGGAACGTGGACGTCCTGGTACTGCTGGAAGTCCACCGGCTTCCCTGAAGACAAACGGAAAAGACGAGTTTCACGACTTCTGCTGAGAAACACCAGCTTTCTGTCTCGGCTGCATTTCCCATCATGCCTCGTTGCCATGGTTACGCCTGTGCGTTTCTCCGTTAGAAAAAAGCTCAGAAATCCTTCTAAATAGACGTGCAACGCTGCCCCTGCAGGCGGGGCTGGGAGACCCCGCTCACCCAGGTTGTAGAGCTTCTGAACGTCTTTGATGATCTGAACTCGAGCCGAACGTCTGAAGATGCCCTCCGTCCTCAGACCTGAAACGTCCACAAACACCAACACGTCACCGGGTCATCCACACGTCTGGTCCACATCAGAAATATCAGAAATATGTGAATAATAATTAAAATTTAAAACGATATCACTACTCATTTGGACTTTTATCACGGTTAATCATGTTATCGTTACGTCCCTCATTACAACATGAAGCCCCATTGGCTAAAAGAGCTGCCAATCAAAGATAAGACGGGTGCTGATGTTCTGAAATACCCTGATCAATAATTCTCCCATGAAACTGGAGTCAGGTGCAAATTATTGATCCATCAGGAAAATCCGCCGCCCGGTTTGTGTGTTGCATCACTGAGGCGGCCGGTACATAAATTATTCATACCTCCAATTAAAGAAAAAGCTAAATTCAAATAAGAAAACTTTAAAACTAATAATAAAAAAAATATTATAAAATTTTAATTTAGTGAAATAAAATGTTGCTTTTAAGTTGCGGTTGGAAATAATAATAAGAAAAAAAACTAATAAATTGTCCGAGAAAAATCAGAGCATCTTTCCCATGAACACGGAGCAACATACCTGTCAGCAGGTGCAGACGTCTGATTGGACGTTACAGAAACACCTGATTTTGTTCGTTTGTTTTTTAATATTTCTGTTGAACCACAATTCAGAATCAATGTCATGACTTTTTATTTTAAAAAATCATTGATTATTAGTTTTGTCACATTTATGGACGATATTTGGGACCACTGAAGAAAAAAAATGAAATTAAATTGTTTCTCCTCAGAGGCCCAAATCGTCTTCCGTACAAATTAAACTTATTTCACCAGCAGTTGATTTTTTCCGGCTTTAATTGGAGGATGTGAATCAAGGTTATTATAGTTCACTAAAACTAACGAAAAAACAGAAAACTGAAATAAAAAAAATTTCGATAACCAACTAAAACTAAACGATAACTGAAACTGTATTGCGTCTTTAAAAAACAAAATTATTGCAGAAACATCCTTAGTTTTAGTCTTTGTACATTAATATAATACATCAGCCTTTTGGGTTGATATTAAATCTATTTCTGTTTAATCTATTCACTTTGCTCTACTGGTTTTATGATTTTGAATGTTTCACCAGACAAATATCTATAATTTACTGAAAACAAACAAACCAAAAACTAAAACACTGAAACTGATAAAAACTAAACTAAAACTAAACATTTTCCAAAAAAAGAAACGAATAAAAACGAGCAAATCTGCTCAAAAAACTAAAACTAACTGAAAAAATGAAAAACAAAAAGTCAAAATGAAATAAAAACTGAAACTAATTAAAAATCCCAAACTATTATAACCTTGGTGTGAATGTAGGTAGTAGGGCTGGGGAAAATATTGATACACCAAAATATCACGATATTTTCATATGCTGATATATCGATATTTTAAAATGTGGCATGGATCCATTTTATTAAGGAAATCTCGCGAGATTTCGTTGGTAAAATAGATAAATATCGCATTTTTGAATATCTATATGAAATCTGCATATGAAAATGTTGCGATATTTCAGTGTATCGATATTTTTTCCCAGCCCTACCATATATTATTTTAAGGGCTGGGTATCGATTCAGATTTCAAGAATTGATTCGATTCCAGTTCTTATGGTGTTGAATCGATTATTTTCGATCTGTCCGATCCAATCCGATTTGGATCCGATCTCGATTCGATCTTAAATTGGTTTGCTGGTATTGAAAATGTTTTTAGCCTTTACCCAAAATCCATAACTCTGTAGTTATGCAACATATTAATTCTAGTATTATATTAATATTCTAGAACGAATGAAGTAATATAGTTAATGGTGGCTGTGAGTACCAAACCAAACCCTCCCCAGATACAGTCATCCACAAAATTATTCACACCCTCCAATTTAAAAAAAAAGACTACGTACACAACAGTAATTCAAATAACAGGAAACAAATAATAAAAATTCACTAAATTATGATTCAATGAGGCAAAATACACACAAAGTCAGCATTTAAAACTTAAAACGACCAGCGACTAACCCGCTAGCTCGATGCTAACTATTAATGGAAAATGCCATTGACATGCTAACGGAATTAGCATCTACATCGTGACTTCAAAGATAACATACAAAATAGAAAGGATCAATTTCACCTCGATCATGAACATTAACTGCATTTATTAAAGTACTTACAGGCAGATGTTTCCTCTGTTTAAACTGAATTTTTAGAAACTACTTGTACCAGCTCCACATAGTCTTCTTCTGGCACTGCACTAGCTTTAGTAGTCCTACACTCTGTCCAGCTCACTATCTCCCCCTAGCGGAGCGGCTGAGACACTGCACTTAACCAGGGGCAGTACATTAAATGGTCATTTTAAAAAAAGATAAGAAAAATTGATCTTTGGAAATTAAAATGAGAATCGATTCAGAATCGGAAAATCGATTTTTTGAAAACAGCCCTAATTATTATTTTTGTGACATTTACGGTGTGAATAACTCTGAGGACGGTACGTGGACGGAGGCGGCGGCGGTGATCCGGTGTGGGATCGTTGCCGTGACGTCGGGTGCAGGCATCGCTCACCTTCCTGCTGCAGGTAGGCGACGGTCTGGGACAGGACGGGGGGGATGACGGCCCCCCGGTTCTTCTCCCTGATGCTGGAGACACACATTGATCAGCGGACGGACGCCGGTGCTTACGGAGGAAACTCCTCTGAGCAGACTCACTACTGCAGACTGACGCCGAACTGCTGGGTGGGCAGGGGGGGGCGAGGCGGCGGCGTCTTCACCGGGGGAGGGGGTCCGCCTCTCTGGGCCGCCCGCAGCTTCTCGTCGTGTCTGAAACACAGGAACGCGGTGAGGAAACGGGCGACGCCCACGCAGCTTCGGAGGAAGAGGAGCAACCTGAGGACGTCGGCCGGGACGAAGAGCTGCTCGTAGTTCAGGTGTTCTCGCAGCTCCGCCAGGTAGTTCACGTACATCAGCTTCTTCCCGAACTTGTGGCTGAAACGGAGACGGACGTGAGGACGAGGAGGGGCGGAGGCTCCGCCCACAGGGCGACAGGTGATTGGCTACCTGAGCAGAGGCTTGAAGATGTTCCACACGATCCGGATGAAGTTGGTGGGATGGACGACGTACAGAGTCTTCAGGTTCTTCTTGTACCTGAAAGCAGACGACAGATTATCTGCCGACGCAAAAACACGAACCGACCAATGACGTCACATCACCTGCAGTCTGGGACCATTTTAGCTTTTATTATCAATTATTTCTTTGATCTCGAGATTTTGATTATCTTTATTGATCAATTTTCATCAAATTCATTCAGTTTTAAAAAAAATTTTTTCAAATTTTTTAAAAGTTTATTTCTTTAGTTTTTTTTTTTGCATGGATTCCATTTTTCTTCATTTCATAAATTTCTCATTTATTATGTTTAAATTTATTTTACTGATTTTCTTTTTTTTTCCCACTTTTGTTTTAGTTTGATTTTTAATTTTCTTTTTATTTCTTTAGTATTTGTTTCTTTTGTGGATTTAATTTATTTTTTTTATTTAAAATTTTCTGTTGTACGTTGGTGGGATGGATGACTGTCAGGTCTTTCAGGTAACATAAAACCCGGAACGGACCAATGACGTCACCTTCACCTCAAGTTTGGGACCATTTTATCTTTTATTATTAATAATTACTTTCACCTTAAGACTTTTTATTTTTTATTTATTAATTTATCTAATTTAATCAATGTAATTTAGAAAAAAATCAACTTTAAAAAAAAAAAAATTCATTTATTTTTTTTCTAAATTGTCATTTCATTAGTTTTTTTGCTTGGATCTCCATTTTTCTTCATTTTATAAATGTCTCAACCATGTTTAAATATATTTGATCATTTCATTTTACTATTTTTTTCTTCATCTTTATTTTAAATTTCATTTAATTTAGTTTTAAATTCTTTGTTCATTTAATATTTGTTTTTGTTGATTTAATTTTTCTGTATATTTTCATTCAATTTTCTAAATTTGCCTCCGAATTAAAGTACAGTAGTCTTTTAAAGCACTTTATCAAAAATATTACCACATTTTAACACAAAGGAACAACAGAAATTTAGCATAAGTATTTTTTTTTATTATTATAATTTTAGCATAAGAGAGTAAAAAATGTACATAATTATTATCAATAATAATAATAATAATAAAAAACTCATTGGGTCTGACAGGAAGCTTGTTGCTCAGGTTTGGGAGCTTCAATCCTTTCTGGATCTCTGAAAAGCATCTGGTCACCTGGACCAGGACCTGATCTAAACCTGGACCAGGACCTGATCTAAACCTGGACCAGGACCTGATCTAAACCTGGACCTGAAATAAACCTGGACCAGGACCTGATCTCAACCTGGACCAGGACCTGATCTAAACCTGGACCAGGACCTGATCTAAACCTGGACCAGCACCTGATCTAAACCTGGACCAGGACCCTTGGAAGAGAATCTGAGAACTGGGAGGGAAACTTTCATCCTCCACGTTTTCTATCAGCAGTAATAAAATCTTTTTCATTTCTGATGCAGTTTGTGTTTTTGTAGAAACGCCGGCGTTTTTGGTCTGAGCGCTCTGATAGAGATTTTTAATCTAATTGAGGTTTTTCAGGATAAATAAAAGGAAAATAAAGACGCGTAACAGATTTGGGAGGACGTCCGTGCTGGACGCCGTCAGACGTCCACCACCATCACAGACATGTCAGAGCTGCTCTGGGGAAGAATTACGGAGCTAAAAAGGAAAACATCTGATACGAGGAGCGAAAACTAAGCCAGACCAACTTATCTGACGTTTTTTACAGAAGACCTCATTATGCTGAATTTAAAGGGAAAATGCGGCGTTTTCAGATGAACGAGCTGC
This sequence comes from Atherinomorus stipes, assembly GCA_023101725.1. Classification (NCBI taxonomy): domain Eukaryota; kingdom Metazoa; phylum Chordata; class Actinopteri; order Atheriniformes; family Atherinidae; genus Atherinomorus; species Atherinomorus stipes. The sequence goes on along the minus strand of JALJCO010002153.1, from coordinate 29,213 downwards.
ACCTTCGGTCGAACTCGCCGTACGCTTCCCGCAGCCACTTCAGGGACGGCTTGTTGCTGCTCCGCAGGCCGTAGTGGAAGTAGACCAGGATGTAGTCCATCTCCACGTACTGGTCCAGCGTGAACTTCAGGTACCTGCGGAGCCACAAGAAGGTGAGAGACGGCCGGGCCGAGTCGGGCCGAGCCGGGCCGAGTCGGGCCGGGTCAGGCCGCGGGGTCGGGTCGGTACGTACTCCAGCAGGCGGCGGTGGTTCAGCTGGTGAGACGGAGGAAGACAGCAGCTGCTGAAGACGATCAGCTTCCTGCCGTAGTTGTCGTCTCCTGCAGACGGGACAAAGAAGGGCTGTGAAAAATATCGATACACCGAAATATCGCGATATATTCATATGCTGATATATCAATACTTAAAAATGTGGTATTTATCTATTCAACTAATGAAATCTTGCAAGATTTCGTCATTCAGTCAAATCTCACGGGTTTTCGTGAAATCTCGCAAGATTTCACCGTTATCTTACGAAATCTCACGAGATTTTCATAAACAGATTTCATATAAATATAAAAAAATGTGATATGGATCTACTTTACCAACGAAATCTCGCGAAATTTCGTAAGATAACGGTGAAATCTTGCAAGATTTCCCGAAAACCCGCGAGATTTCTTGACTGAATGACAAAATCTTGTGAGATTTTGTAAGATAACTGAAATCTCATGAGATTTCGTTGGTAAACTGGATCAATATCGCATTTTTTAATATCTATATGAAATCTGTATGTGAAAATATCGCGATTTTTTAGTGTATCGATATTTTTCCAGGTCCGAGGACAAAGCCTGTTAAAGGTGATGTGGAAATTTCAGATGTCTGGGTTATTTAATCTTCGAGATTTCGTTGTTTAGTCAAGAAATCTCGTGGGTTTTCGTGAAATCTCGCAACATTTCACAGTTATCTTAAAATCTCGCAGATTTCGTCATTCAGTCAGGAAATCTCGATTTTGTGAAATCTCGCAAGATTTCACCGTATAACAAAATCTCACGAGATTTTAATATACAGATTTCATATAGATATTAAAAAATGCGATATGGATCTAGTTTACCAACGAAATCTCGCGAAATTTCGTAAGAAACGGTGAAATCTTGCAAGATTTCCCGAAAACCTGCGAGATTTCTTGACTGAATGACAAAAAATCTTGTGAGATTTCGTAAGAAAACTAAAATCTCATGAGATTTCGTTGGTAAACTGGATCAATATCGCATTTTTTAAATATCTATATGAAATCTGTATATGAAAATATCACGATATTTTAGTGTATCGATATTTTTCCAGGTCCTAGGACAAAGCCTGATGAAGGTGATGTGGAAATTTCAGATTTCTGGGTTATTTAATCTTGCGAGATTTCGTTGTTTAGTCAAGAAATCTCGTGGGTTTTAGTGAAATCTCGCAACATTTCACAGTTATCTTACGAAATCTCGCGAGATTTCGTCATCAAGTCAGGAAATCTCGCGGATTTTGTGAAATCTCGCAAGATATCACCATTATTACAAAATCTCACGAGATTTTAATATACAGATTTCATATAGATATGAAAAAATGCGCTATGGATCTAGTTTACCAACAACATCTCGCAAGATTTAGTAAGATAACGGTGAAATCTTGCAAGATGTCCCGAAAACCCGCAAGATTTGCAAGATTTGTTGACTTAACAACAAAATCTTGTGAGATTTTGTAAGATAACTGTGAAATCTCACGAGATTTCGTTGGTAAACTAGATCAATATCGCATTTTTTAATATCTGTATGAAATCTGTATATGAAAATATCGCGATATTTCAGTGTATCGATATTTTTTCCCAGCCCTAGGACAAAGCCTGATGAAGGTGATCTGGAAAGTTCAGATTTCTGGGATATGTAATTAAAAATCTTCATTTCTGGAGTCGAATTTGCCTCCAGGATGATCAGAGCTGCAGCTAGCGATTATTTTAATAGTCGATTAATCTACCCCTGTAATCGATTGATAAGCCCCCTCATCGATTAATCGGAGAAGCTCTATGTTTTTAAAGATCTGACTGAGATGCAGTGGAGTAATAATGAGTCCAAATTAGCACCAAAGACTGTGGTTGATGCGCAACGAGTAGGTGCATTACTGCCACCTACTGGTTGGGCTGGGTGATACTGAATTTTAGTAATATCCAGATATTTTTAAGGCATGTCACGATACAGGATACCTTGATATTTTACCTTCGCCTTGGATTAATGCTTTGATGCATATAATCACATTTGTAAGATGATTCTGCGTCTACATTAAACATTACTGTTCATACTGCATTAATATTTGCTGATTTTAAGCATTCATGCAAAATGGTGAAATCATAACTGAACAAACTGATCAAAACTGTACTGAACAGTTAAAGCAGGGCGTCAAATAAAATGTAATTAAAAATAAAAAACAAAGAAAGATAATTAGTTCATGGTGTGAATTATTTTCATTAAAAAGGGAATAAATAAGTTTATAGTTACTTAAAGTAAATTATTTCATGCTGAAAAAAAAAAACAGTTAAAATGTTTTGATTTCAGATCTAATCAGTGTGACACTTCTTCTTAAAAAGATCTTTGTTAAAACGTATGCTCAGTTATGCGACCGAGTGAGAGCTCTCACCGCAACGAGGATCTTTGTTTTTTCTCCGACAATGCTGTGAGCGAGTTATAAGAGAAACCAGCGAGGAAACAACCCGTGTGTGACAAATATACACGCGTGATTCTCGGAAAACTTAAGTTTTTGTAAGTATTGTGCTGCGTACGTGTTAGTTACAGTAGTTAGTTAGTTGAAACTCTTCATCCATGTCTTTATAACTCGCGCTGCTGCTAACGCCGGGAACATGACGTGGAACGTAGTTGGGATGGGCGATATATCATCGTGTAAGTCATCTCACAATAAAAAATGAAAAATACAATTTATCGGGTTGCATTTACAGTTATTTATATCGTATTTTTTTCTGGTGCACCGTTTGAATAAATCAATTTGTTCTCATGTTTCAGACTTGTTTGTTTGGTGTTACTACAGTTTTGCAGTTCAGCAGTACTGCTTGAACTTAATTGATGTAGTTTGGCTTCTAGTATTATTTTTAGGGATCCATAACATGGAAATTTTGGCAGATATCTGATTTGCCAATATTCTAAAACTCATGCGGCCGATAACGGATATCGATACTGATATTAAAGCCGGAAAAAAATAAGCAGTCATTGCAAATAGCAGTTTTTTTTATCCGTTTCCGACACTTTAAAAAATAGTGATGGGAAAAAATATCGATACACTGAAATATCGCGATATTGTCATATGCCAATATCAAACTGATATTAAAAAACTATGTATTGATCTATTTTATTTACAAAATCGCTGCAGTTTGCATTTTTCTGTTACAAAATATCACGATGTTTCATGAAATATCACTAGATTTTGTTAGTAAAAATAGATCGATACCGCGTTTTTAAATGTCAATATGATATCAGCATATGAAAATATCGCAATATTTCAGTGTATCAATATTTTTTTACTAAATAAGTTTTTTTTTTAGACTTTAGAAACATGGCTTATTGGTTAAATATCGGTGGGGTCGCCGATGTCTGATACAGAGTTTTAAGGCCGATATAGGCCGATACCGATAGGGAGCCGATTATATCGTGCTTCCCTCATTTTTATGGTCAATTATCGTTACCATGATAAAAACAGAAATGATGGTGATACTTTTTTTAAGTCCGTATCGCCCATCTCTAGCACGTAGCACACTTGATGTACGCAACTAGGCGCGCTCGTCTATCCGAACCGGAAGCAACGCGTGAAGCGGGACTTTAACAAGTTAGTTTTTTCTAAACGAATAATTCTAATAATAAATAAAAAAGAAACATATTTGAATTATCTCACCGGTAGGATTCGCTTTATAGTCAATGGACCTATGACGAAACCACGCCCCCAAACGCGATGAGCCAATCACAGTGCACTGACATTCTCTGCTTGAACGTCCATATAAGTGCACGGAAGTTAGTCCATTTTTGTGTGTTTTTGTGTTTTTTATTCGTATAAAATGGTCAAACGTGTGCATGGGGTACATGCGACTCGTGGTCTGCTGCATAAAGTTATGCGTCAGACCACGACATCAACTGATCGTGGATAAAATTAACCCGACATCTTCCGACTGCAGCCGCACCTGACATGTGGACACGATGCTGCTCCCGAAAATAACTAGTTTTAAATAAACCGGTCTAGTTGACACTGTCCAGTGTTCGATTGTCCATTTAATTTCATTTTTGGCTAAAACAGCACAGTTCAGCTTTTTAATTTTTATTTTTCAAAAGCATTATTTTCCGAGAGAATTTAGAAATATTATATATTTGGTCAATAATTCATTCATTCTTATTATTGTTCTTTGTGTCCAAAACTGTTAGGTTTATTTTTTACATTAAATTTAATGTTACCTAAATAAAATACTTTTAAAATTAAAAAACAAAAAAAAGTGTATATAAAATTGTGGGTCGAAAATTATACAAATCGAACTGTGAATTATTAGTGTTATATTGTTATATAATATATTATGTAATACATTTATTTATGGATTTAATTTACTTTAATTTTACTTATTAACTTATAAATTCTTAACGACTTATTAATTTTATTTATTAATTTATTATTTTTTAAATATATATATATATATATATATATATAGTTATATATGTTGCAGCCGTACTAAGGATTGTGGGAAACGGAGTTTTCCAGTAAACACGGTTTATCCGGTGGATGGCAGACTTTAGCTTGGCCTGCCTCCGTGAATCCTGGCTGGAGAAGATGAAACCTGGATCGGTGCTACGGTGACCTATGACCCGTGAACAGGTGGACCCAGAACTCCCGGGTCTTCGTGGACTTCATTTACCTGCTTGGTCACACGTCTGGACTACGAACCTGAGACCTGGATGATGCCGTGTCGAGCCACGTCGTAGTACGGATGAGACGGGTCGGGGCCGGACGTGCTGCCGGGGGTTAGCGACGGAGCCTCGGGAACGCTCCTCTGCTGCTCCTCATCCTCCTCTTCCTCCTTCTGCAGCTCTGTAAGAGTTCGGCATCCGTCACAACACATCCCGACAGAAAGTCTGATGTCCCAACGTCCTGCTCTGAGGAACTCCAGATTTACACCGATGCCGATTTTGGACCAAACATGTTATTCTTTTTTTAAATGTTGCAACCTCAGGATTCCCACTTTTTTCTAGACATTATTTTCCAGGACTTTTCCAGGACATTTTCATGATTTTTCCAGCTGCTAAAGCACGAGTCAATTTAAAACAACGTGGACTAATAAATTCCACCCAAAGCTTTTGGAGAAGTTTCTACAACTGAAGCTGTACAACGGTGGAGGAGAGACAAAGGAGAGACGAAGAGGAAAGGAGAGACGAAGGAGAGACGAAGAAGACGAAGGAGAGATGTAGCGTAGATGAAGGAGAGACGGAGGAGAGACAAAGGAGAGACGAAGAAGACGTAGAAGACGAAGGAGAGACGAAGAAGACGAAGGAGAGATGTAGCGTAGATGAAGGAGAGACGGAGAGACAAAGCGTAGATGAAGGAGAGACGGAGGAGAGACAAATCGTAGATGAAGGAGAGACGGAGGGGAGACGAAGAAGAGACGAAGCGTAGATGAAGGAGACAGAGGGGAGACAAAGCGTAGATGAAGTAGAGACGAAGGAGAGACGATGAAGACGAAGGAGAGACAAAGGAGAGACAAAGAAGACGAAGGAGAGACGAAGGAGAGAAGAAGACGACAAAGGAGAGAAGAAGAAGACAAAGGAGAGACGAAGGAGAGACGAAGGAGAGATGTAGCGTAGATGGAGAGACGGAGGAGAGACAAAGCATAGATGAAGGATAGACGAAGGAGAGACGAAGAGGAAAGGAGAGATGAAGGAGAGACGAAGAAGACGAAGGAGAGACGAAGGAGAGAAGAAGACGACAAAGGAGAGATGAAGAAGACGAAGGAGAGACGAAGGAGAGAAGAAGACGACAAAGGAGAGAAGAAGAAGACAAAGGAGAGACGAAGGAGAGACGAAGGAGAGATGTAGCGTAGATGGAGAGACGGAGGAGAGACAAAGCATAGATGAAGGATAGACGAAGGAGAGACGAAGAGGAAAGGAGAGATGAAGGAGAGACGAAGAAGACGAAGAAGAGACGAAGAAGAGATGAAGGAGAGACGAAGAAGAGACGAAGGAGAGACGAAGGAGAAACGAAGGAGAGACGAAGTATAGACTAAGGAGAGATGAAGGAGAGAAGACGACAAAGGAGAGATGGAGAGACAAAGGAGAGATGAAGAAGACAAAGGAGAGATGAAGGAGAGATGAAGAAGACAAAGGAGAGATGAAGGAGAGATGGAGGAGAGATGAAGGAGAGAAGAAGAAGACAAAGGAGAGATGAAGGAGAGACGAAGGAGAGATGAAGGAGAGAAGAAGTAGACAAAGGAGAGATGAAGGAGAGACGAAGGAGAGATGAAGGAGAGAAGAAGAAGACAAAGGAGAGATGAAGGAGAGACGAAGGATAGACGAAGGAGAGATGAAGGAGAGAAGAAGACAAAGGAGAGATGAAGAAGAGACGAAGAAGAGATGAAGGAGAGACGAAGGAGAGAAGACAAAGGAGAGATGAAGGAGAGACAAAGGAGAGATGAAGAAGACAAAGGAGAGATGAAGGAGAGATGAAGGAGACAAAGGAGAGATGAAGAAGACAAAGGAGAGATGAAGGAGACAAAGGAGAGATGAAGGAGACGAAGGAGAGATGAAGGAGAGACGAAGGAGAGATGGAGGAGAGATGAAGGAGAAAAGAAGAAGACAAAGGAGAGATGAAGGAGAGAAGAAGAAGACAAAGGAGAGATGAAGGATACGAAGGATAGACGAAGGAGAGATGAAGGAGAGAAGAAGAAGACAAAGGAGAGATGAAGGAGAGATGAAGGAGAGACGAAGGAGAGACAAAGGAGAGATGAAGGAGAGACGAAGGATAGACGAAGGAAAGAAGGAGAGAAGAAGGAGAGAAGAAGAAGACAAAGGAGAGATGAAGGAGAGACGAAGACAAAGGAGAGATGAAGGAGAGAAGAAGACAAAGTAGAGAAGAAGGAGAGAAGAAGACAAAGGAGAGATGAAGGAGAGAAGAAGACAAAGGAGAGATGAAGGAGAGAAGAAGAAGACAAAGGAGAGATGAAGGAGAGACGAAGGAGAGATGAAGGAGAGACGAAGGATAGACGAAGGAGAGATGAACGAGAGACGAAGGAGAGACGAAGGGGAGACGAAGGAGAGACGAAGGAGAGAAGAAGAAGACAAAGGAGAGATGAAGGAGAGACGAAGGATAAATGAAGGAGAGACGAAGGATAGACGAAGGAGAGATGAAGGAAAGAAGAAGACAAAGGAGAGATGAAGGAGAGACAAAGGACAGATGAAGGAGAGACGAAGGACAGATGAAGGAGAGACGAAGGATAGACGAAGGAGAGATGAAGAAGAGACGAAGGACAGACGGAGAGACGAATGAGAGACGAAGGAGAGAAGAAGAAGACAAAGGAGAGATGAAGGAGAGACGAAGGATAGATGAAGAGGACGAAGGAGAGAAGAAGAAGACAAAGGAGAGACGAAGGAGAGACAAAGAAGACGAAGGAGAGACGAAGGAGAGAAGAAGACGACAAAGGAGAGAAGAAGAAGACAAAGGAGAGACGAAGGAGAGACAAAGCATAGATGAAGGATAGACGAAGGAGAGACGAAGAAGAAAGGAGAGATGAAGGAGAGACGAAGAAGACGAAGGAGAGACGAAGGAGAGAAGAAGAAGACAAAGGAGAGACGAAGAAGACGAAGGAGAGACGAAGGAGAGAAGAAGACGACAAAGGAGAGATGAAGGAGAGATGAAGGAGAGACGAAGAAGAGACGAAGAAGAGACGAAGGAGAGACGAAGGAGAAACGAAGGAGAGACGAAGTATAGACTAAGGAGAGATGAAGGAGAGAAGAAGACAAAGGAGAGATGGAGAGACAAAGGAGAGATGAAGAAGACAAAGGAGAGATGAAGGAGAGATGAAGAAGACAAAGGAGAGATGAAGGAGAGATGGAGGAGAGATGGAGAGAAGAAGAAGACAAAGGAGAGATGAAGGAGAGACGAAGGATAGACGAAGGAGAGATGAAGGAGAGAAGAAGAAGACAAAGGAAAGACGAAGGAGAGAAGAAGAAGACAAAGGAGAGATGAAGGAGAGATGAAGGAGAGACGAAGGATAGACAAAGGAGAGATGAAGGAGAGACGAAGGATAGACGAAGGAAAGAAGAAGGAGAGAGAAGAAGGAGAGAAGAAGACAAAGGAGAGATGAAGGAGAGAAGAAGACAAAGGAGAGATGAAGGAGAGAAGAAGACAAAGGAGAGATGAAGGAGAGAAGAAGACAAAGGAGAGATGAAGGAGAGAAGAAGAAGACAAAGGAGAGATGAAGGAGAGAAGAAGAAGACAAAGGAGAGATGAAGGAGAGATGAAGGAGAGACGAAGGAGAGATGAAGGAGAGACGAAGGATAGACGAAGGAGAGATGAACGAGAGACGAAGGAGAGTCGAAGGAGAGACGAAGGAGAGACGAAGGAGAGATGAAGACGACAAAGGAGAGATGAAGGAGAGACGAAGGATAAATGAAGGAGAGACGAAGGATAGACGAAGGAGAGATGAAGACAAAGGAGAGATGAAGTAGAGACAAAGGACAGATGAAGGAGAGACGAAGGACAGATGAAGGAGAGACGAAGGATAGACGAAGGAGAGATGAAGAAAAGACGAAGGAGAGATGGAGAGACAAAGGATAGACAAAGGATAGACGGAGAGACGAAGGAGAGAAGAAGAAGACAAAGGAGAGATGAAGGAGAGAGGAAGGATAGATGAAGAGGACGAAGGAGAGAAGAAGAAGACAAAGGAGAGACGAAGGAGAGACAAAGAAGACGAAGGAGAGAAGAAGACGACAAAGGAGAGAAGAAGAAGACAAAGGAGAGACGAAGGAGAGACAAAGCATAGATGAAGGATAGACGAAGGAGAGATGAAGGAGAGACGAAGAAGACGAAGGAGAGACGAAGGAGAGAAGAAGAAGACAAAGGAGAGACGAAGAAGACGAAGGAGAGACGAAGGAGAGAAGAAGAGGACAAAGGAGAGATGGAGAGATGAAGGAGAGACGAAGAAGACGAAGAAGAGACGAAGAAGAGACGAAGGAGAGACGAAGGAGAAACGAAGGAGAGACGAAGTATAGACTAAGGAGAGATGAAGGAGAGAAGAAGACAAAGGAGAGATGAAGAAGACAAAGGAGAGATGAAGGAGAGATGAAGACAAAGGAGAGATGAAGGAGAGATGGAGAGAAGAAGAAGACAAAGGAGAGACGAAGGATAGACGAAGGAGAGATGAAGGAGAGAAGAAGAAGACAAAGGAGAGATGAAGGAGAGACGAAGGAGAGATGAAGGAGAGAAGAAGAAGACAAAGGAGAGATGAAGGAGAGACGAAGGATAGACGAAGGAGAGATGAAGGAGAGAAGAAGAAGACAAAGGAGAGATGAAGGAGAGACGAAGGATAGACGAAGGAGAGATGAAGGAGAGAAGAAGAAGACAAAGGAGAGATGAAGGAGAGACGAAGGAGAGATGAAGGAGAAAAGAAGAAGACAAAGGAGAGATGAAGAAGAGACGAAGAAGAGATGAAGGAGAGACGAAGAAGAGCACGAAGGAGAGAAGAAGACAAAGGAGAGATGAAGGAGAGACAAAGGAGAGATGAAGAAGACAAAGGAGAGATGAAGGAGAGATGAAGGAGACAAAGGAGAGATGAAGAAGACAAAGAAGAGATGAAGGAGACGAAGGAGAGATGAAGGAGAGACGAAGGAGAGATGGAGGAGAGATGAAGGAGAGAAGAAGAAGACAAAGGAGAGATGAAGGAGAGAAGAAGAACACAAAGGAGAGACGAAGGATAGACGAAGGAGAGATGAAGGAGAGAAGAAGAAGACAAAGAGAGATGAAGGAGAGAAGAAGACAAAGGAGAGACGAAGGAGAGATGAAGGAGAGAAGAAGAAGAGACAAAGGAGAGATGAAGGAGAGAAGAAGAAGACGAAGGAGAGATGAAGGAGAGACGAAGGATAGACGAAGGAGAGATGAAGGAGAGAAGAAGAAGACAAAGGAGAGATGAAGGAGAGATGAAGGAGAGACGAAGGATAGACAAAGGAGAGATGAAGGAGAGACGAGAAGATAGACGAAGGAATAGAAGGAGAGATAGAAGGAGAGAAGAAGAAGACAAAGGAGAGATGAAGGAGAGACGAAGACAAAGGAGAGATGAAGGAGAGAAGAAGACAAAGTAGAGAAGAAGGAGAGAAAAAGACAAAGGAGAGATGAAGGAGAGAAGAAGAAGACAAAGGAGAGATGAAGGAGAGACAAAGGAGAGATGAAGAAGACAAAGGAGAGATGAAGGAGAGATGAAGGAGAGATGAAGGAGACAAAGGAGAGATGAAGAAGACAAAGAAGAGATGAAGGAGACGAAGGAGAGATGAAGGAGAGACGAAGGAGAGATGGAGGAGAGATGAAGGAGAGAAGAAGAAGACAAAGGAGAGATGGAGAGAAGAAGACAAGGAGAGATGAAGGAGAGATGAAGGAGAGAAGAATAAGACAAAGGAGAGATGAAGGAGAGACGTTAAGGATAGACGAAGGAGAGATGAAGGAGAGAAGAAGAAGACAAAGGAGAGATGAAGGAGAGAAGAAGACAAAGGAGAGACGAAGGAGAGATGAAGGAGAGAAGAAGAAGACAAAGGAGAGATGAAGGAGAGAAGAAGAAGAGAAGGAGAGATGAAGGAGAGACGAAGGATAGACGAAGGAGAGATGAAGGAGAGACGAAGGATAGACGAAGGAAAGAAGAAGGAGAGAAGAAGGAGAGAAGAAGAAGACAAAGGAGAGATGAAGGAGAGACGAAGACAAAGGAGAGATGAAGGAGAAGAAGACAAAGTAGAGAAGAAGGAGAGAAGAATAAGACAAAGGAGAGATGAAGGAGAGACAAGGATAGACGAAGGAGAGATGAAGGAGAGAAGAAGAAGACAAAGGAGAGATGAAGGAGAGAAGAAGACAAAGGAGAGACGAAGGAGAGATGAAGGAGAGAAGAAGAAGACAAAGGAGAGATGAAGGAGAGAAGAAGAAGACGAAGGAGAGATGAAGGAAGACGAAGGAAGACGAAGGAGAGATGAAGGAGAACAAGGATAGACGAAGGAAAGAAGAAGGAGAGACGAAGGAGAGACGAAGGAGAGACGAAGGAGAGATGAACGAGAGACGAAGGAGAGACGAAGGAGAACGAAGGAGAACGAAGGAGAGACGAAGGAGAGAAGAAGAAGACAAAGGAGATGAAGGAGAGACGAAGAATAGACGAAGTAGAGATGAAGGAGAGAAGAAGAAGACAAAGGAGAGATGAAGAGAGACGAAGGATAGATGAAGGAGAACGAAGGAATAGACGAAGGAGATATGAAGGAAAGAAGAAGACAAAGGAGAGATTGAAGGAGAGACAAAGGAGAGAGAAGGAGAGACGAAGGACAGATGAAGGAGAGACGAAGGATAGACAAAGGAGAGATAAGAAGAGACGAAGGAGAGATGGAGAGACAAAGGATAGACAAAGGATAGACGAAGAGACGAAGGAGAGACGAAGGAGAGAAGAAGAAGACAAAGGAGAGATAAGGAGAGACAAATAGATGAAGAGGACAAAGGAGAGATGAAGGAGAGACGAAGGAGAGATGAAGGGGAGACGAAGGAGAGATGGAGGAGAGATGGGAGAAGAAGAAGACAAAGGAGAGACAAAGGAATATGAAGGAGAGATGAAGGAGAGACGAAGGAGAGACGAAGGAGAGATGAACGAGAGACGAAGGAGAGACGAAGGAGAGACGAAGGAGAGACGAAGGAGAGAAGAAGAAGACAAAGAGAGATGGAGAGACGAAGGATAGATGAAGGACAGACGAAGGATAGACGAAGGAGAGATGAAGGAAAGAAGAAGACAAAGGAAAGATGAAGGAGAGACAAAGGACAGATGAAGGAGAGACTAAGGACAGATGAAGGAGAGACGAAGGATAGACGAAGGAGAGATGAAGAAGAGACGAAGGACAGATGGAGAGACAAAGGATAGACAAAGGATAGACGGAGAGACGAAGGAGAGAAGAAGAAGACAAAGGAGAGATGAAGGATAGACGAAGGATAGACGAAGGAGAGATGAAGGAGAGACGAAGAGCACAAAGGAGAGATGAAGGAGAGACGAAGGATAGACGAAGGAGAGATGAAGGAGAGAAGAAGAAGACAAAGGAGAGATGAAGGAGAGAAGAAGACAAAGGAGAGATGAAGGAGAGATGAAGGATAGACGTAAGAGAGATGAAGGAGAGACGAAGGATAGACACGATGAAAGACAAGGGCGGAGAGATGAAGAAGACAAAGAGAGATGAAGGAGAGACGAAGGAGAGACAAGAAGACAAAGGAGAGATGAAGGAGAGAAAAAGAAGACAAAGGAGAGATGAAGGAGAGACAAAGGACATACGAAGGAGAGACGAAGGATAGACGAAGGAGAGAAGAAGGAGAGACGAAGGATAGACGAAGGAAAGAAGAAGGAGAGAAGAAGGAGAGAAGAAGACAAAGGAGAGATGAAGGAGAGAAGAAGACAAAGGAGAGATGGAGAGAAGAAGACAAAGTAGAGAAGAAGGAGAGAAGAAGACAAAGGAGAGATGAAGGAGAGACGAAGGAGAGATGAAGGAGAGATGAAGGAGAGACTAAGAGGATAGACGAAGGAGAGATGAAGGAGAGACGAAGGATAGACGAAGGAGAGATGAAGGAGAGACGAAGGATAGACGAAGGAGAGATGAAGGAGAGAAGAAGAAGACAAAGGAGAGATGAAGGAGAGACGAAGGAGAGATGAAGGATAGACGAAGGAGAGATGAAGGATAGACCAAACAGAGATGAAGGAGAGACGAAGAAGACAAAGGAGAGATGAAGGAGAGATGAAGGAGAGAAGAAGAAGACAAAGGAGAGATGAAGGAGAGACGAAGGATAGACTTAGGAGAGATGAAGGAGAGAAGAAGAACACGAAGGAGAGATGAAGGAGAGACGAAGGAGAGATGAAGGAGAGACGAAGGATAGACGAAGGAGAGATGAACGAGAGACGAAGGAGAGACGAAGAATAGACGAAGGAGAGAAGAAGACAAAGGAGAGATGAAGGAGAGACGAAGGATAGATGAAGGAGAGACGAAGGATAGACGAAGGAGAGATGAAGGAAAGAAGAAGACAAAGGAGAGATGAAGGAGAGACAAAGGACAGATGAAGGAGAGACGAAGGACAAATGAAGGAGAGACGAAGGATAGACGAAGGAGAGATGAAGAAGAGACGAAGGAGAGATGAAGAAGAGACGAAGGAGAGAGATGGAGAGACAAAGGATAGACAAAGGATAGACGGAGAGAGAACGAAGGAGAGACGAAGGATAGATGAAGAGGACAAAGGAGAGATGAAGGAGAGACGAAGGAGAGATGAAGGGGAGACGAAGGAGAGATGGAGGGAGAGATGAAGGAGAGAAGAAGAAGACAAAGGAGAGAGATGAAGGAGAGACGAAGGAGAGATGAAGGAGAGAAGAAGAAGACAAAGGAGAGATGAAGAAGAGACGAAGAAGAGATGAAGGAGAGACGAAGAAGAGAGACGAAGGAGAGAAGAAGACAAAGGAGAGATGAAGGAGAGACAAAGGAGAGATGAAGAAGACAAAGGAGAGATGAAGGAGAGATGAAGGAGACAAAGGAGAGATGAAGAAGACAAAGAAGAGATGAAGGGAGACAAAGGAGAGATGAAGGAGAGACGAAGGAGAGATGGAGGAGAGATGAAGGAGAGAAGAAGAAGACAAAGGAGAGATGAAGGAGAGAAGAAGAACACAAAGGAGAGATAAAGGAGAGACGAAGGATAGACGAAGGAGAGATGAAGGAGAGAAGAAGAAGACAAAGGAGAGATGAAGGAGAGAAGAAGACAAAGGAGAGACGAAGGAGAGATGAAGGAGAGAAGAAGAAGACAAAGGAGAGATGAAGGAGAGAAGAAGAAGACGAAGGAGAGATGAAGGAAAGAAGAAGACAAAGGAGAGATGAAGGAGAGAAGAAGAAGACAAAGGAGAGATGAAGGAGAGATGAAGGAGAGACGAAGGATAGACAAAGGAGAGATGAAGGAGAGACGAAGGATAGACGAAGGAAAGAAGGAGAGAAGAAGGAGAGAAGAAGAAGACAAAGGAGAGATGAAGGAGAGACGAAGACAAAGGAGAGATGAAGGAGAGAAGAAGACAAAGTAGAGAAGAAGGAGAGAAAAAGACAAAGGAGAGATGAAGGAGAGAAGAAGAAGACAAAGGAGAGATGAAGGAGAGACAAAGGAGAGATGAAGAAGACAAAGGAGAGATGAAGGAGAGGATGAAGGAGACAAAAAAGGAGAGATGAAGAAGACAAAGAAGAGATGAAGGAGACAAGAAGGAGAGATGAAGGAGAGACGAAGGAGAGATGGAGGAGAGATGAAGGAGAGAAGAAGAAGACAAAGGAGAGATGGAGAGAAGAAGACAAAGGAGAGATGAAGGAGAGATGAAGGAGAGAAGAATAAGACAAAGGAGAGATGAAGGAGAGACGAAGGATAGACGAAGGAGAGATGAAGGAGAGAAGAAGAAGACAAAGGAGAGATGAAGGAGAGAGAAGAAGACAAAGGAGAGACGAAGGAGAGATGAAGGAGAGAAGAAGAAGACAAAGAGAGAGATGAAGGAGAGAAGAAGAAAGACGAAGGAGAGATGAAGGAGAGACGAAGGATAGACGAAGGAGAGATGAAGGAGAGACGAAGGATGGGGGAGGGGGAGAAGAAGAAGACAAAGAGAGATGAAGGAGAGACAAAGACAAAGGAGAGATGAAGGAGAAGAAGACAGAGTAGAGAAGAAGGAGAGAAAAAGACAAAGGAGAGATGAAGGAGAGAAGAAGACAAAGGAGAGATGAAGGAGAGAAGAAGAAGACAAAGGAGAGAAGAAGGAGAGACGAAGGAGAGACGAAGGAGAGATGAACGAGAGACGAAGGAGAGACGAAGGAGAGACGAAGGAGAGACGAAGGAGAGACGAAGGAGAGACGAAGGAGAGAAGAAGAAGACAAAGGAGAGATGAAGGAGAGACGAAGGATAGACGAAGGAGAGATGAAGGAGAGAAGAAGAAGACAAAGGAGAGATGAAGGAGAGACGAAGGATAGATGAAGGAGAGATGAAGGATAGACGAAGGAGAGATGAAGGAAAGAAGAAGACAAAGGAGAGATGAAGGAGAGACAAAGGAGAGATGAAGGAGAGACGAAGGACAGATGAAGGAGAGACGAAGGATAGACAAAGGAGAGATGAAGAAGAGACGAAGGAGAGATGGAGAGACAAAGGATAGACAAAGGATAGACGAAGAGACGAAGGAGAGACGAAGGAGAGAAGAAGAAGACAAAGGAGAGATGAAGGAGAGACGAAGGATAGATGAAGAGGACAAAGGAGAGATGAAGGAGAGACGAAGGAGAGATGAAGGGGAGACGAAGGAGAGATGGAGGAGAGATGGGGAGAAGAAGAAGACAAAGGAGAGACAAAGGAGAGATGAAGGAGAGATGAAGGAGAGACGAAGGAGAGACGAAGGAGAGATGAACGAGAGACGAAGGAGAGACGAAGGAGAGACGAAGGAGAGACAAGGAGAGACGAAGGAGAGAAGAAGAAGACAAAGGAGAGATGGAGAGACGAAGGATAGATGAAGGACAGACGAAGGATAGACGAAGGAGAGATGAAGGAAAGAAGAAGACAAAGGAAAGATGAAGGAGAGACAAAGGACAGATGAAGGAGAGACTAAGGACAGATGAAGGAGAGACGAAGGATAGACGAAGGAGAGATGAAGAAGAGACGAAGGACAGATGGAGAGACAAAGGATAGACAAAGGATAGACGGAGAGACGAAGGAGAGAAGAAGAAGACAAAGGAGAGATGAAGGATAGACGAAGGATAGACGAAGGAGAGATGAAGGAGAGACGAAGAGCACAAAGGAGAGATGAAGGAGAGACGAAGGATAGACGAAGGAGAGATGAAGGAGAGAAGAAGAAGACAAAGGAGAGATGAAGGAGAGAAGAAGACAAAGGAGAGATGAAGGAGAGATGAAGGATAGACGAAGGAGAGATGAAGGAGAGACGAAGGATAGACGAAGGATAGACGAAGGAGAGATGAAGAAGACAAAGGAGAGATGAAGGAGAGACGAAGGAGAGACGAAGAAGACAAAGGAGAGATGAAGGAGAGAAAAAGAAGACAAAGGAGAGATGAAGGAGAGACAAAGGACAGACGAAGGAGAGACGAAGGATAGACGAAGGAGAGAAGAAGGAGAGACGAAGGATAGACGAAGGAAAGAAGAAGGAGAGAAGAAGGAGAGAAGAAGACAAAGGAGAGATGAAGGAGAGAAGAAGACAAAGGAGAGATGGAGAGAAGAAGACAAAGTAGAGAAGAAGGAGAGAAGAAGACAAAGGAGAGATGAAGGAGAGACGAAGGAGAGATGAAGGAGAGATGAAGGAGAGACGAAGAAGACAGAGGATAGACGAAGGAGAGATGAAGGAGAGACGAAGGATAGACGAAGGAGAGAGATGAAGGAGAGACGAAGGATAGACGAAGGAGAGATGAAGGAGAGAAGAAGAAGACAAAGGAGAGATGAAGGAGAGACGAAGGAGAGATGAAGGATAGACGAAGGAGAGATGAAGGATAGACCAAACAGAGATGAAGGAGAGACGAAGAAGACAAAGGAGAGATGAAGGAGAGATGAAGGAGAGAAGAAGAAGACAAAGGAGAGATGAAGGAGAGACGAAGGATAGACTTAGGAGAGATGAAGGAGAGACGAAGGAGAGATGAAGGAGAGACGAAGGATAGACGAAGGAGAGATGAACGAGAGACGAAGGAGAGACGAAGAATAGACGAAGGAGAGAAGAAGAAGACAAAGGAGAGATGAAGGAGAGACGAAGGATAGATGAAGGAGAGACGAAGGATAGACGAAGGAGAGATGAAGGAAAGAAGAAGACAAAGGAGAGATGAAGGAGAGACAAAGGACA
Organism: Atherinomorus stipes; assembly: GCA_023101725.1. NCBI lineage: Eukaryota > Metazoa > Chordata > Actinopteri > Atheriniformes > Atherinidae > Atherinomorus > Atherinomorus stipes. Next base: position 12,115 of record JALJCO010002153.1, on the reverse strand, counting down.
GATGAAGGAGAGACGAAGGACAAATGAAGGAGAGACGAAGGATAGACGAAGGAGAGATGAAGAAGAGACGAAGGAGAGATGAAGAAGAGACGAAGGAGAGATGGAGAGACAAAGGATAGACAAAGGATAGACGGAGAGACGAAGGAGAGACGAAGGATAGATGAAGAGGACAAAGGAGAGATGAAGGAGAGACGAAGGAGAGATGAAGGGAGACGAAGGAGAGATGGAGGAGAGATGAAGGAGAGAAGAAGAAGACAAAGGAGAGATGAAGGAGAGATGAAGGAGAGAAGAAGAAGACAAAGGAGAGATGAAGGAGAGACGAAGGAGAGATGAAGAGCACAAAGGAGAGATGAAGGAGAGACGAATGATAGACGAAGGAGAGATGAAGGAGAGAATAAGAAGACAAAGGAGAGATGAAGGAGAGAAGAAGACAAAGGAGAGATGAAGGAGAGATGAAGGATAGACGAAGGAGAGATGAAGGAGAGACGAAGGATAGACGAAGGAGAGATGAAGGAGAGACGAAGGATAGACGAAGGAGAGATGAAGGAGAGAAGAAGAAGACAAAGGAGAGATGAAGGAGAGACGAAGGAGAGATGAAGGATAGACGAAGGAGAGATGAAGGATAGACGAAGGAGAGATGAAGGAGAGACGAAGAAGACAAAGGAGAGATGAAGGAGAGAAGAAGAAGACAAAGGAGAGATGAAGGAGAGACGAAGGATAGACTTAGGAGAGATGAAGAAGAGAAGAAGAACACGAAGGAGAGATGAAGGAGAGATGAAGGAGAGACGAAGGAGAGATGAAGGAGAGACGAAGGATAGACGAAGGAGAGATGAACGAGAGATGAACGAGAGACGAAGGAGAGACGAAGGATAGACGAAGGAGAGAAGAAGAAGACAAAAAGGAGAGATGAAGGAGAGACGAAGGATAGATGAAGGAGAGACGAAGGATAGACGAAGGAGAGATGAAGGAAAGAAGAAGACAAAGGAGAGATGAAGGAGAGACAAAGGACAGATGAAGGAGAGACGAAGGACAAATGAAGGAGAGACGAAGGATAGACGAAGGAGAGATGAAGAAGAGACGAAGGAGAGATGAAGAAGAGACGAAGGAGAGATGGAGAGACAAAGGATAGACAAAGGATAGACGGAGAGACGAAGGATAGATGAAGAGGACAAAGGAGAGATGAAGGAGAGACGAAGGAGAGATGAAGGGGAGACGAAGGAGAGATGGAGGAGAGATGAAGGAGAGAAGAAGAAGACAAAGGAGAGATGAAGGAGAGATGAAGGAGAGAAGAAGAAGACAAAGGAGAGATGAAGGAGAGACGAAGGAGAGATGAAGGAGAGAAGAAGAGCACAAAGGAGAGATGAAGGAGAGACGAATGATAGACGAAGGAGAGATGAAGGAGAGAATAAGAAGACAAAGGAGAGATGAAGGAGAGAAGAAGACAAAGGAGAGATGAAGGAGAGATGAAGGATAGACGAAGGAGAGATGAAGGAGAGACGAAGGATAGACGAAGGATAGACGAAGGAGAGATGAAGGAGAGACGAAGGATAGATGAAGGAGAGACGAAGGATAGATGAAGGAGAGAAGAAGAAGAAAAAGGAGAGACGAAGGACAGATGAAGGAGAGACGAAGGATAGATGAAGGAGAGACGAAGGATAGATGAAGGAGAGACGAAGGATAGATGAAGGAGAGAAGAAGAAGAAAAAGGAGATGAAGGAGAGACGAAGGATAGAAGAAGGATAGATGAAGGAGAGACGAAGGATAGACGAAGGAGAGATGAAGGAGAGATGAAGGAGAGACGAAGGATAGACGAAGGAGAGATTAAGGAGAGAAGAAAAAGACAAAGGAGAGATGAAGGAGAGAAGAAGAAGACAAAGGAGAGATGAAAGGAGACATTTTACTCTTTCCTCATTTTCCATGAGTTTTCCATGACTGGGAAAATGTTTAACAATTTTCCAGGTTTTGCAGGACTTGTGGGAACCTTGAACCTGACATGAAAACGTGCATCGACTCATTCTGACTTTGATGTTTCCGGTTTTCTAAAACTAAATCGTTCCGTGTTAATTATCCGGCCGTGAGGACGATTTGTCCCAGAATCAGGAATGAAGCGGTTTCCTGAACCTCCTCCTGCTTCCTCCATGTTCTCTTATCTTCTTCTAAAAATATCATCAGAGACGGACGAAGGAACGCGGAACGCGGAACGAGGAACGCCCTGTTCATAAACACGGAGACCGCCATAACAGATCTGCTTCACACCCAGTCTGACCCGGTCTGGATCAGAACCGAGTCTGGATCAGAGCCGAGTCTGGATCTCTTCACATCTACACCAAGACAAACGGAATTAAAGTCTGATCCCAACATGAGCTTCAGTTTTACTGACGCCACCGTTTACCTGAACGCCACATTTTACCTGAACGCCACCGTTTACCTGAACGCCACGTTCCAGTTTTTAAGCCCCCATTGAGGCTTTAAGCAGCAAAAAGTAAAAGCAGGAAAATTCACATGAAACTGCAAAAAAACATTAAACTTTAATAAAAGAAGAATCGTTGAAATAAACACAAAAGCACTAAAAAAAGAAATAAGGATGTAAGAAATAATTTATAGTTTTGATAAAAAGCAGAAACGTTTTATTTAGATTTAAAGCAGCAGAACCTGATTCTCCACTTTAGTCCTGGTTCTAGGTGTAAGACCTGAGAACCAGAGTTCTAGGATCCAGGTTCCTGGTCTCAGTGAGAACCAGAGTTCTAGGATCCAGGTTCCTGGTCTCAGTGAGGACCAGAGTTCTAGGATCCAGGTTCCTGGTCTCAGTGAGGACCAGAGTTCTAGGATCCAGGTTCCTGGTCTCAGTGAGGACCAGAGTTCTAGGATCCAGGTTCCTGGTCTCAGTGAGGACCAGAGTTCTAGGATCCAGGTTCCTGGTCTCAGTGAGGACCAGAGTTCTAGGATCCAGGTTCCTGGTCTCAGTGAGGACCAGAGTTCTAGGATCCAGGTTCCTGGTCTCAGTGAGGACCAGAGTTCTAGGATCCAGGTTCCTGGTCTCAGTGAGGACCAGAGTTCTAGGATCCAGGTTCCTGGTCTTAATGAGGACCAGAGTTCTAGGATCCAGGTTCCTGGTCTCAGTGAGGACCAGAGTTCTAGGATCCAGGTTCCAGGTCTCAGTGAGAACCAGAGTTCTAGGATCCAGGTTCCTGGTCTCAGTGAGGACCAGAGTTCTAGGATCCAGGTTCTAGGATCCAGGTTCCTGGTCTCAGTGAGGACCAGAGTTCTAGGATCCAGGTTCCTGGTCTCAGTGAGAACCAGAGTTCTAGGATCCAGGTTCTAGGATCCAGGTTCCTGGTCTCAGTGAGAACCAGAGTTCTAGGATCCAGGTTCCTGGTCTCAGTGAGGACCAGAGTTCTAGGATCCAGGTTCCTGGTCTCAGTGAGAACCAGAGTTCTAGGATCCAGGTTCCTGGTCTCAGTGAGGACCAGAGTTCTAGGATCCAGGTTCCTGGTCTCAGTGAGAACCAGAGTTCTAGGATCCAGGTTCCTGGTCTCAGTGAGGACCAGAGTTCTAGGATCCAGGTTCCTGGTCTCAGTGAGAACCAGAGTTCTAGGATCCAGGTTCCTGGTCTCAGTGAGGACCAGAGTTCTAGGATCCAGGTTCCTGGTCTCAGTGAGAACCAGAGTTCTAGGGTCCAGGTTCCTGGTCTCAGTGAGAACCAGAGTTCTAGGATCCAGGTTCCTGGTCTCAGTGAGAACCAGAGTTCTAGGATCCAGGTTCCTGGTCTCAGTGAGAACCAGAGTTCTAGGGTCCAGGTTCCTGGTCTCAGTGAGAACCAGAGTTCTAGGATCCAGGTTCCTGGTCTCAGTGAGAACCAGAGTTCTAGGATCCAGGTTCCTGGTCTCAGTGAGAACCAGAGTTCTAGGATCCAGGTTCCTGGTCTCAGTGAGGACCAGAGTTCTAGGATCCAGGTTCTAGGATCCAGGTTCCTGGTCTCAGTGAGAACCAGAGTTCTAGGGTCCAGGTTCCTGGTCTCAGTGAGGACCAGAGTTCTAGGATCCAGGTTCCTGGTCTCAGTGAGGACCAGAGTTCTAGGATCCAGGTTCCTGGTCTCAGTGAGGACCAGAGTTCTAGGATCCAGGTTCCTGGTCTCAGTGAGGACCAGAGTTCTAGGATCCAGGTTCCTGGTCTCAGTGAGGACCGGATCAGCAGAGTTCTGGACTGACTGCTCTGTCAGATGGACTTCAGGGAGACCTGTAGGCCAGTCGGGGTCGTAGAGAAAACGGTGGCCTGGTCTGGACCACGTCCACGTACACCTGGTAATTACTGGTCCGGGCTGCTAAAGGGCGTCTGGCTCTGGTCCGGTCCGCGGTGTACTGGACCGCTTAGTACAGTACCGAGCGGTCTGGTACACCGCGGCGTACTGAGCAATCTGGGCTGCGGTGTACCGAGCGGTGCGGCGTACTGAGTGATCCGGTACACCGCGGTGTACTGAGTGATCCGGTGCACCGCGGTGTACTGAGTGATCCGGTACCGCGGTGTACTGAGTGATCCGGTGCACCGCGGTGTACTGAGTGATCCGGTGCACCGCGGTGTACTGAGTGATCCGGTGCACCGCGGTGTACTGAGTGATCCGGTGCACCGCGGTGTACTGAGTGATCCGGTACCGCGGTGTACTGAGTGATCCGGTGCACCGCGGTGTACTGAGTGATCCGGTACACCGCGGTGTACTGAGTGATCCGGTGCACCGCGGTGTACTGAGCGGTCCGGTACCGCGGTGTACTGAGTGATCCGGTGCACCGTGGTGTACTGAGTGATCCGGTACACCGCGGTGTACTGAGTGATCCGGTGCACCGCGGTGTACTGAGCGGTCTGGGCCGCGGTGTACTGAGCGATCCGGTACACCGCGGTGTACTGAGCGATCCGGTACACCGCGGTGTACTGAGCGGTCTGGTACACCGCGGTTTACTGAGCGATCTGGTACCGCGGTGTACTGAGCTATCCGGTACACCGCGATGTACTGAGCGGTCTGGTACACCGCGGTGTACTGAGCGGTCTGGTACACCGCGGTTTACTGAGCGGTCCGGTACGCCGCGGTGTACTGAGCTATCCGTGTGTTTCCTCCTAATTCTGGAAACAGAAATCTTCTCTAGCAGGTTCAGAGTCCATAAAAACTAAAGAAAGCTCCTTAGAACCGGATCATCCCGGTTCCGGATCGCCTCTGTTCTGGTTTAAATCCGGGTTAAATCGGGTTTATATTTTAACAGGTTTTCCCAGTAAGTAAATACTTATTCAGGATCAGGATCTTCTCCCTGAAACACTTTCAAACATGTCAAAAATTCACTAATAGTTTTGTTTTGCAGTCTTGACGTTTTCCTTAAACAAAATTAACTTTTAACATGTTCATTATGTTTTAGAAACCTTCATTTATCTCCTGAATAACGTTTTAACTCATTTATGAGCAAGTTTAAATAAAACAAAACACAGTTAGGTGTAATTTCTCCTGATATAAACGGAGTCTTACAGGAAGAATGAGGAAGTGTGGGGGTGTAGTGTCAGAAAGCGTATCCAGGTAAACTTGCCTATCTCCGCCAGCTGCTCCAGGTCCGGTAACGCCGACATGATGGACTCAAACTTCAGCTCGTGTCGTTAAGTCCTCCGCAGGTTGGTGAGAAGTCCCGACTCGCTGAGAGAAAAGTCCAAACATCAGCTGACACACACAAACACCCGGGAAGGCGTGCGCGCGGCTCGGCTAGCAGCTCCAACAAGCTATTAATTAGCACCGCGACGACACCTGGCTGACTCATTAATGTCTGAAACTCGCCTTAAGCACCGACACGCGCTCACGTTTCATCCTTTCACCTTCCAAAACGTCACAAAAAGCTTCACCTGTGCGGGTGAGGAGCTGACATCTCCCCAAACACTCACCTGAAGGGAAACAGAGGAACTAAAGTTGATAAAACCCGAGAATCTGCAGGTACGAACCCAAACTTCCTCCGAACCACCACCGCCTGCACTGCGCATGCCCAGAACGGAGATCAACATATCCTCCTCAAAATTATTCATACCGTCCATTTAAAGAAAAATGCCACATTTATTATAGTATTTTCTACAACTAGAATATTAAAAAGTAATAATATGAACAAAATTATAATTCATGTAATCAAAAATTGCTTTAAAATTATAGTTAAAACAATATTAAAAGAAAAACAAGCAAACAAAACTGTCCCAGACAAATTAGAGCATCTTTCCGAGGAACAGTGGACCGACATACCTGTCAACAGGTAACAGAAAACACCGGACTGCAGTGATTGGCTCAGAGAGTTGCTCAACAACATTTTAGTTCAGGGACCCCATTATCTTTATTTTTTATTTTCAATATTTCTGTTAAACCACAATTCAAAATCAATGTCATGATTTCATAATATTTCTCTATCTATCTATATTATACAGCCTAATGTGATAGATAAAACGTGTATATATATGTAGATACATATAAATAATACATATAACTATAATATATATATATATATATATATATATATATATATATATTATAGATATATGTATTATTTTTTTTTGTCCTGTATGTTGGGAATTACCAACAAAAGTCTTGAAACTTCTACCTTGGACCAGCTTCCTACCAATTTAGATTGGGAGGTGTTCCTTCCATGTACACGCTGTTTTATTAATAATTCAAATCCAGGGACTGAAATTCCTAATTAAATAGGTAAATTAATTTTTTACTAATATTTGCTGTTGTTGATAATAATAATTTTAAAAAAAAGTCAAGAGGAGCCGCAACACGCTCATCACAATGAAATCTACAGCACACGAATATAAATATCTAGTTTTCCTTTTTGCAGTGAAAGTGTAGATGCTGGATGAAAAGGTGAGCGGCTCAGTTCCCTCTCCTCTCCTCTCTGCTGGATTATCCTGACTGGGAACCACAGACCGTAAGCTGGGAACCAGTCCATGATCCTGCAGAGGTCAGACTGGTGCAGCGTTGTGAAAGCCTGACATCTGCTGGACACAGCTGGTACTGCAGCTCCAGCTGCAGACACAAAAACTCCTGCAGAAAAATAGATAATTCTGGTTATTTCAGAAGCAGTTTGTGAGAAATGGAAAGTTTTGCAGCAGCTGTAAGGAGCCAACATGAAAAACAAAGTTTGTGTTCAGCTTTTTCTTCATCAGGATTAAATGCAAATCATCTGGTCGCGATCAGATGAAGGATGCTCTGACCTCAACTCTGCTCCTCAGAGTAAAATATGTCCTGTTTATTTCCCTCTTTACTGCTTCACACCATGTTTTATTATCACATTAACTTTACTACAGCGACTCAGAGGGCTTTTTCAAGGACACAGCTGTTTTTGTTTTTTTCCCCTCCTTCCAAAGCTCCTCTTTCTCTGTCGGCTCCTGCTGAAGCGTCGCAGTTTAAAAGGAAATCCTGGAGGGCAGGATTTACTCACAAGCACATTTATATGCAAAGCTGTCACAGAGTCTGGAGGGAGACATTTCAGAGAAAGAGGTTTTTGTCTTTTGGGCAGCGTAGGACTGGAGTCAGAGCCGAGGCAGACAGCGTGGCATCGCGGGGAGATCGTGGAGATGCTCAGGCTTTCAGACGGGTTTCCTCCGCTTGTTCCGATTATCTCCAGCTCATATCTGCACCAGCAGAGCCGAAGGATGGAAATAAAAAAAGCCTGGTGGAAAACGTGCCGCCAAGCGAAGCGTAAAATAACAAAACTGCTTTTCTTTAATGAACTAATCAGAATTCAGCTCATCTTCTGTTGTCAGGGAGAAGATGAAACCAACCTCCTCTTCCTCAACAAGCTTCGCTGTCAGAGAAATCCCTCGTGTCAGATCACGCATGCATTTTATGTCTTTTTATTTGGTTTAATTCAAACTAAAATGTAAGCTTCTGTCTGATCTTCCAGCGTTTCCACTGCTTTCTCATTCTGTCTGGGCTCAATAAATAAAATAACGATAAAAGTAAATAAATAAATGAGCATGTTTACTTTTAAATGTTAGAAAAACATGTTTGCAGTCAGAAAACAGAATTGAGTTGCTCTAAAATCTCGTCTACAGCCGGGGATCAGGACCCCTGATAGTAAATAAAGTTTATTCTATACGAGGTTGTGTGAAAAGGTGTTCACCCCCCTGTTAAAACATAAATGAACTGTGGTTTATCATCTTTGGAAAGCTGAGTTCAGTTTCTCAGATTACTGCCACACCTGTTCTCCATCAGAAATCACTTAAATAGGACCTGCCTGACAAAGTGAAGTAGACCAAAAGATCCTCCAAAGCTAGACATCATGCTGCCATCCAAAGAAATTCAGGAACAAATGAGAAACAAAGTCATTGAGATCTATCAGTCTGGAAAAGCTTCCAAAGCCATTTCTAAAGCTTTGGGACTCCAGAGAACCACAGTGAGAACCATTATCCACAAATGGTGAAAACATGGAACAGTGGTGAACCTTCCCAGGAGGGGCCGGCCGACCAAAATGACCCCAAGAGCACAGCGACGACTCATCCAAGAGGTCACAAAAGACCCCAGAACAACATCCAAGAACTGCAGGCCTCACTTGCCTCAATGAAGGTCAGTGTTCATGACTCCCCCCATCAGAAAGAGACTGGGGGCAAAATGGCTGCATGGCAGAGTTCCAAGACCAAAACCACTGCTGAGCAAAAAGAACATAAAGGCTCGTCTCAGTTTAGCCAGAAAGCATCTTGATGATCCCCAAGACTTTTGGGAAAATACTCTGTGGACTGACGAGACAAAAGTGGAACTTTCTGGAAGGTGGAGGTCCCATTACATCTGGCGTAAAAGTAACATGGCATTTCAGAAAAGGAACATCATAGCAACAGTAAAATATGGTGGTGGTAGTGTGATGGTCTGGGGCTGTTTAGCTGCTTCAGGACCTGGAAGACTTGCTGTGGTAAATGGAACCATGAATTCTGCTTCTACCAAAAAATCCTGAAGGAGAACGTCCGGCCATCTGTTGGTGACCTCAAGCTGAAGCGCACTTGGGTTCTGCAGCAGAACAATGATCCAGAACACACCAGCAAGTCCACCTCTGAATGGCTTAAGAACAACAACATGAAGACTTTGGAGTGGCCTAGTCAAAGCCCCCCACCTGAATCCCATTGAGATGCTGTGGCATGACCTTAAAAAGGCGGTTCATGCTGGAAAAGCCTCCAATGTGGCTGAATTACAACAATTCTGCAAAGATGAGTGGAACAAAATTCTCCACAGCGCTGTAGAAGACTCACTGCCAGTTATCACAAACGCTTGATGCAGTTGTTGCTGCTAAGGTGGAACAACCAGTTATTAGGTTTAGGGGAAGATCACTTTTTCACACAGGGACATGCAGGTTTGGATTTTCTCCCCTTACAAATAAAAATCTTCATTTAAAAACTGCATTTTGTGTTTACTTGTGTTTTCTTTGTCTAATATTTAAATTTGTTTGATGATCTGAAACATTTAAGTGTGACAATCATGCAAAAAAATAAGAAATCAGGAAGGAGGAAACTTTTTCACACAGCTGAATGTGGAACTTGTTGACATAAAAATGACATAAGTCATAGATTCATGTCTTTGACTTCACCTTTTTATGCTGAAAGACGGCCGTCATAGAGGATTTATGGCCTGTGGTTAGAGCGCGTTGCAGTCCGGATTGTGTTGGGATTGTTGATGTGAGTATTTCAGCGCCGCAGCTTTGATTTTCTTCTTAATCTAAATCTGAATAAATAAAATTCTTTTCTTATCAGCTCAGAGCAGCAGAAGCGTTTTACTCCGGCGAATTCATCCCAGATGAAAACGCTTCCCGTCCGAGTTGTGCAACACCGAGATGTTTTCAGGAATATCTGCTCCACGCAGTCTAAGAATACCCGCCAGCGTGGATCTGAGCGCGGGGGGGGGGGGGGGGGGGGGGGGGGATCTGAGACGGTATTCTCAGATTATGCAAATGAGGCGGGTACAGAGGGACTTGGTGACCCACATATGGAGGAGAATAACGATGAGGGTTGACGGGGAGCGATGACAAACCGCCGCACCTCCACGTTTCATCTGGTTTCTGCTGCTCTGAATGAATGTTTACCAGGAAATGAAAGATGAATGAGGCTGAACTGAATCCGGCTTTCAGAGGAGGATGGAGAAGGTTTAAGAAGACGGGAGGAGAGCAGAGGTTTCCTGCAGAAACGCTCAGAAGTGGGAATCCTGCGCTATAAATAGAAGCTGAGACGGAGTGTGAGTTCAGTGAGACGCTGCAGGCGACGTTCACGTTCACGTTTGGAGGCTCCTCCATCCACGTTAGCAAAGCAATTTCCATAAAACCAACAACTGCTGCCAGTTTCCAGCAAAGATCCGTGTTTGTTTCAGTGATCAGGAGACTTTTCTGACACGTGTGTTCGCTGTTTATGATTAAAACCTTCACCTTCATCCAGGATCAGTGGGAATCCTCTTCATCACCATGATTTTATCAGGATCTATGAACAGAAACACGCACTCAGCTCATGGAAGAAGTCCTTCATCTTGATTTAAACCAAACTTTCATCCAGTGAAAGAACTTTATTACCGTATTTTCTGGACTATAAGTCACACGTTTTTTCATTCATGTTGACTGACAGGTGTAAACATTACCATCTAACGCCACCAGAGGGCGCTCTAGACTCGTTATAACTATATTCTATTCCAACACCAAACATCCCAAAACAGCCTCGTCTCAGTGAGAGAAGTTCATTTTGGACATCTGTCTGTAGCTACTGTCGGCACGGTGGAACAAAACCGTGTTTATCCGTATTTATTTTGATGTTTGTGATCATTTACAGGCATTCATCTTGGAATAAGAGTGATCCGGGAAGTTTTAGCAGTGACGAATGAAAAATCCAGAAACTGCTCTATTTGAAATTAAAGTGTTGTGCGACTTGTTCATGTTTTTTTCCTCTTCTTGAATGGGAACGTTACAGAACATCTGGGAAGTGTTAGGAGGAGGATCGGGAACGTTACAGAACATCTGGGAAGTGTTGTGAGGAGGATCGGGAACGTTACGGAACATCCGGGATGTGTTTGGAGGAGGATCGGGAACGTTACGGAACATCTGGGAAGTGTTGGGAGGAGGATCGGGAATGTTACGGAACATCTGGGATGTGTTGGGAGGAGGATCGGGAACGTTACGGAACATCTGGGAAGTGTTGGGAGGAGGATCGGGAACGTTACGGAACATCTGGGAAGTGTTGTGAGGAGGATCGGGAACGTTACGGAACATCTGGGATGTGTTGGGAGGAGGATCGGGAACGTTACGGAACATCTGGGATGTGTTGGGAGGAGGATCGGGAACGTTACGGAACATCTGGGATGTGTTGGGAGGAGGATCGGGAACGTTACGGAACATCTGGGAAGTGTTGGGAGGAGGATCGGGAACGTTACGGAACATCTGGGAAGTGTTGTGAGGAGGATCGGGAACGTTACGGAACATCAGGGAAGTGTTGGGAGGAGGATCGGGAACGTTACGGAACATCAGGGAAGTGTTGGGAGGAGGATCGGGAACGTTACGGAACATCTGGGAAGTGTTGTGAGGAGGATCGGGAACGTTACGGAACATCTGGGATGTGTTGGGAGGAGGATCGGGAACGTTACGGAACATCTGGGAAGTGTTAGGAGGAGGATCGGGAACGTTACGGAACATCTGGGATGTGTTGGGAGGAGGATCGGGAACGTTACAGAACATCAGGGAAGTGTTGGGAGGAGGATCGGGAACGTTACAGAACATCAGGGAAGTGTTGGGAGGAGGATCGGGAACGTTACAGAACATCAGGGAAGTGTTGGGAGGAGGATCGGGAACGTTACAGAACATCTGGGATGTGTTGGGAGGAGGATCGGGAACGTTACAGAACATCTGGGATGTGTTGGGAGGAGGATCGGGACGTTACGAAATATCTGGGAAGTGTTGGGAGGAGGATCAGGAACGTTACAGAGCGAGGAAAGGATTCCCTGTTCCAACTTTTCCTGCAACATTTCAGGTCCAACCTGATTAAAGGAGTTGATGAAAACACAGAACATGATGACATCATTCCAACTGCAGGGATGAAGCTTCAGCCTCGTCTCCTCGGTGGACAACGTCTCCTTCTCCTGCTC
>JALJCO010002151.1:70000-105349 GCA_023101725.1 Atherinomorus stipes | reverse complement strand
TGAATCCACTGACCTTTGGTTGGTGGTTTCACTTCCCTCTAGTTCACCGTCATCATTTTTTTCCTCAGTATACACACTAAAATTCCCGGGTCAAGCTGCTGGGTTAGAAAGGGTCCAGCTAATTTCTGGGTTATTGCACCCCAGACGTTTGGGTTGTTGGGGTGTTGACCCAACTTCTGGGATAACTTTTGGGGAGCGGGGAGCGTAGCGGCAAACGTCGCGGCAGACCCGGGTTCGAGTCCCCGACACAACACTCAGGTGAACCACTGTGGACACCTGAGCAAGGTCCTCAACCCCCACCAACTGCTCCCCGGGCGCTTTAAGCAGCCGCCCACTGCCCTCAGGTCCAACCTGAGATGGTTAAATGCAGACAACAAATTTCCATTGGCAAACTAATTGGGATTAATAAATAAAGTTCATCTTTTTTATACAACCCAACATTGTAGTCAATATAACCAAACTTCTGAGTCATTTCCTGTAGTTTTGTTTTCTGGGGTACCTCTCATGCTTGTGTTTTTAATGTTTTATCTGCCTGTTCAGTGTCCTTGGGTGTTTTGTGAAGGCGCTTTCAAATAAAATGTATTATTATTATTATTATTGTTAACATTGGAGTCAATATAACCAAACTTCTGAGTCAAATATTCAACCCAAAGGTTGAATATCTGTAACTCTTAATGGGTTATTTTGACCCAGGAGGTTTTAGTGTGTGCTGGTGGTCTGTGTTGTGTAGATCTTTGGGCATTGCTCCCAACAAAAACAACATTGGTAAAATGGAATATTTTCTATGAAAAGTATGTTTGACTAGTTTTATTCGGTAGGAATATAAACAACTGAAGATCAGACTACAGTACGGCTTTCAGTGACCAGGTAGCCAGTTGCAGTTGCTTTTTCTTATTTATGGTTCATCATGCTGTTCTATCTTTATTTATTCTGCTTTGATGGTCATTGTGTCCAGAAAAATGAATTTTGTGGTTTAATGGTAAGCTTTCTAAACATGTAGAACATGTCTATAGTGGCAAAAGTTCATTCTTATGTTGTGTTGAGTTGAAATACACAAATCTGGGCACCGAGGCCGGTGGGTTCAACGAGGTGAGAACGTTGGCCTGGTTTCGGTTTTGTGTGCATATGTGAGTGTGTTCTGTTACTTTGACTCACTCTTTTGAGTCGCCGTGTTTCTGCCTGTTTTCCGGTGCAGCCGCCTCACAGCTGGAGTAATTAACACTACCTCTTAATCTCACTCTGCCGGAGTTCATTTGCATCGTTCTGACACATCCTCCCCCCACGAAACAAACCAGCACATGGAAGGTACCCTGTTTTCATCCACTCCTAAGTCCTCGTTTCCAGAACGAGTGACTCTTTGCTGGGCGGCTCTTCCACGGCGGAGATAAAGGCGGGAAAGAGAGCGAGCGAGCGAGCATGAGAAACATCAAATGAGCCATCTTCTCTCTCTCTCTCTTCTCTCTTAGTGACCGCTGTTTCTGATTCTTTTCAGACATGACAACCTGCTGGGGACTGATAACAGGATTAATAATGCTGAAAAATCCTAATCTGGGAATTAAAAATGGAATTCTCCAATTAAAATTACCACCAAGTCAGCGGTGGCGCACTCAGGTCTTTTCACAGCGCTAATGAATAAGAGCTTAAGGGATTGGTGATGTACGCATGCAGCCTGTCAAACAATACGGATAGGTAGTCATCTCTGACACACTTTCATGCAATAACCCAATTCTGGAGGATTAATTGAAATGTAGCCCGAATGTGAAGCCTCTGACTCCTGAGCTGCAAACGCGGCGGTGAAATCTGCTTCCGAACGCAGAGACGTGGTGAAAGCTAAACGTGAGGGTTTCTGACTTATTCAAAGAGCAAATCAGAGTGTTTTTCTCTGAGAAAACAAGACAGAAAACCAAACTCCTGCAGGTCTGCCCTACCCCTCCACCCCCCCCTCAGTCTGAACCAGGACCGGGACACCACCGCCCCTTCACATGAATGTGTAAAACGAAGGACTAGGACCGAGGGCTCGGGCTCAGAGGGGAACTGGCATTCTTTCTTGCTCTACCTTGCAGGTGTTCAGAGACATATTCACACATGAAATCAACAGGCATGAACACTAAAAACTGCACATGACATCGTTTCTCTGTCGTATTTCAGGTAACGATGAGGGTCACATACTGTCCTGCAGCTCCCAGAGCCGTGGAGGAAGGTTGCTGAAGTATTCGTGGTTCAGCGCTGCCTGGGCTGACAGCCGGTTCTTTGGGAAGCACTGGAGGAACCTGGAGGCCAACTCCTCGGCATGGTCCACGTAGCCCAACCTGCCACAGGAACACACATGATGACAAGTCAGGACCTCCAAAAGCAGACAAAGGCCCAATCCCAATTCTCTTTTTTACCCCTTCCCCTTGGCCCTTGCACTTAAAACGAAGCTACAAGGGGGAGGGGTGAAAGTCAACCCCTTCAAATTGGGACACCCCTTCAAGAATCACATACGTCATCAGTGATTCCGCCGGCTTGTGTGTAAGCAGATGTGCGCTGAGCTGTTGGCGCAAATCTGGAGAAATCAAGCCGTCTACAGCTGTGGATTAACGTTAACAAGCAAATTCGATTTTTGCATGACATCCCTGCCTGTGTTTTATCCCATGAAGACCAGCAGCGATGCTGCCGAATTTCTTATTGATCATCTTGATTATCAGGGCTGCAGAGCACCGCTGGTTTTCAGCCTGGTAGCGTTTATATAACTGAAGCGTCAATGTAGTACTCGCGATTTTTTTTCATGTGCATTTTGCAAAAAAAAATGACCGTTAAACATTTAAACAGCATTAAACTAGACTATATAATGGTTTTCACACTTTTTAAACTTTATTTATGGAGAAATATTTACATTTGTGGATGTTTTTGGACTCAGTAGCAGCCATCGTCCCAGTGATTTTCATACCCCTTCGTTTGAAGTGTGCTCTCGAAAAATCTTTGTTTGAAGGGGTATAAAGCCCTCCCCCTTAGCCCTTCCCCTCCATCCTACAGGTATTGGGACACCCCTACCCCTACACATGAACGCGCAAAACGGAGGGGAAGGGCTAAGGGGTGAAATGGGATTCACCCAAAGTCAGCGGCGATGCACAGCGCTGCTGGAAACAGGCGTTTCACTCTGCTGTGGGTCTGCAGTCAGGACAGCAGACACTCGTGTCTCCCAGTCACATCACAGACGGGACTAACCAGCGTTCCTGATGCTGGAAGAGATCTAAAAAATGCTACCTCACATCCTGATGGTAGACGGTGGACGTGTTACTACACGATGGCAAACATAACCCTGGAACTAATTTTACAGACGTGTTACTACACGATGGTAAACGTCACCCTGGAACTATTTTTTACAGACGTGTTACTACACGATGGTAAACATCACCCTGGAACTACTTTTACAGACGTGTTACTACACGATGGTAAACATCACCCTGGAACTACTTTTTACAGACGTGTTACTACACGATGGTAAACATTACCCTGGAACTACTTTTTACAGACGTTACTGCACGATGGTAAACGTCACCCTGGAACTACTTTTTACAGACGTGTTACTACACGATGGTAAACATCACCCTGGAACTACTTTTTACAGACGTGTTACTACACGATGGTAAACATCACCCTGGAACTACTTTTTACAGACGTGTTACTACACGATGGTAAACATCACCCTGGAACTACTTTTTACAGACGTGTTACTACACGATGGTAAACATCACCCTGGAACTACTTTTTACAGACGTGTTACTGCACGATGGTAAACGTCACCCTGGAACTACTTTTTACAGACGTGTTACTACACGATGGTAAACGTCACCCTGGAACTACTTTTTACAGACGTGTTACTACACGATGGTAAACGTCACCCTGGAACTACTTTTTACAGACGTGTTACTACACGATGGTAAACGTCACCCTGGAACTACTTTTTACAGACGTGTTACTACACGATGGTAAACGTCACCCTGGAACTACTTTTTACAGACGTGTTACTACACGATGGTAAACATCACCCTGGAACTACTTTTTACAGACGTGTTACTACACGATGGTAAACATCACCCTGGAACTACTTTTTACAGACGTGTTACTACACGATGGTAAACGTCACCCTGGAACTACTTTTTACAGACGTGTTACTACACGATGGTAAACGTCACCCTGGAACTACTTTTTACAGACGTGTTACTACACGATGGTAAACGTCACCCTGGAACTACTTTTTACAGACGTGTTACTACACGATGGTAAACATCACCCTGGAACTACTTTTTACAGACGTGTTACTACACGATGGTAAACATCACCCTGGAACTACTTTTTACAGACGTGTTACTACACGATGGTAAACATCACCCTGGAACTACTTTTTACAGGCGTGTTACTACACGATGGTAAACATCACCCTGGAACTACTTTTTACAGACGTGTTACTACGCGATGGTAAACATCACCCTGGAACTACTTTTTTTAGGCGTGTTACTACACGATGGTAAACATCACCCTGGAACTACTTTTTACAGACGTGTTACTACACGATGGTAAACATCACCCTGGAACTACTTTTTACAGACCGTGTTACTACACGATGGTAAACATCACCCTGGAACTACTTTTTACAGGCGTGTTACTACGATGGTAAACATCACCCTGGAACTACTTTTTACAGGCGTGTTACTACGATGGTAAACATCACCCTGGAACTACTTTTTACAGGCGTGTTACTACACGATGGTAAACATCACCCTGGAACTACTTTTTACAGGCGTGTTACTACACGATGGTAAACATCACGCTGGAACTACTTTTTACAGGCGTGTTACTACACGATGGTAAACATCACCCTGGAACTACTTTTTACAGGCGTATTACTACACGATGGTAAACATCACCCTGGAACTACTTTTTACAGACATGTTACTACACGATGGTAAACATCACCCTGGAACTACTTTTTACAGACGTGTTACTACACGATGGTAAACATCACCCTGGAACTACTTTTTACAGGCGTGTTACTACACGATGGTAAACATCACCCTGGAACTACTTTTTTACAGACGTGTTACGCGTACTACACGATGGTAAACGTCACCCTGGAACTACTTTTTACAGGCGTGTTACTACACGATGGTAAACATCACCCTGGAACTACTTTCTACAGACGTTTTACTACAGGATGGTAAACATCACCCTGGAACTACTTTTTACAGACGTGTTAATACACGATGGTAAACATCACCCTGGAACTACTTTTTACAGACGTGTTACTACACGATGGTAAACATCGCCCTGGAACTACTTTTTACAGACGTGTTACTACACGATGGTAAACATCACCCTGGAACTACTTTTTACAGACGTGTTACAACGTGTTACTACACGATGGTAAACGTCACCCTGGAACTACTTTTTACAGACGTGTTACTACACGATGGTAAACATCACCCTGGAACTACTTTTTACAGGCGTGTTACTACGCGATGGTAAACATCACCCTGGAACTACTTTTTACAGACGTGTTACTACACGATGGTAAACGTCACCCTGGAACTACTTTTTACAGACGTGTTACTACACGATGGTAAACATCACCCTGGAACTACTTTTTACAGACGTGTTACTACACGATGGTAAACGTCACCCTGGACCTACTTTTTACAGACGTGTTACTACACGATGGTAAACATCACCCTGGAACTACTTTTTACAGACGTGTTACTACACGATGGTAAACATCACCCTGGAACTACTTTTTACAGGCGTGTTACTACACGATGGTAAACGTCACCCTGGAACTACTTTTTACAGACGTGTTACTACACGATGGTAAACATCACCCTGGAACTACTTTTTACAGACGTGTTACTACACGATGGTAAACGTCACCCTGGAACTACTTTTTACAGACGTGTTACTACCGATGGTAAACGTCACCCTGGAACTACTTTTTACAGACGTGTTACTACACGATGGTAAACATCACCCTGGAACTACTTTTTACAGACGTGTTACTACACGATGGTAAACATCACCCTGGAACTACTTTTTACAGACGTGTTACTACACGATGGTAAACATCACCCTGGAACTACTTTTTACAGACGTGTTACTACACGATGGTAAACGTCACCCTGGAACTACTTTTTACAGACGTGTTACTACACGATGGTAAACGTCACCCTGGAACTACTTTTTACAGACGTGTTACTACACGATGGTAAACATCACCCTGGAACTACTTTTTACAGACGTGTTACTACACGATGGTAAACATCACCCTGGAACTACTTTTTACAGACGTGTTACTACACGATGGTAAACATCACCCTGGAACTACTTTTTACAGACGTGTTACTACACGATGGTAAACATCACCCTGGAACTACTTTTTACAGACGTGTTACTACACGATGGTAAACATCACCCTGGAACTACTTTTTACAGACGTGTTACTACACGATGGTAAACATCACCCTGGAACTACTTTTTACAGACGTGTTACTACACGATGGTAAACATCACCCTGGAACTACTTTTTACAGACGTGTTACTACACGATGGTAAACGTCACCCTGGAACTACTTTTTACAGACGTGTTACTACACGATGGTAAACATCACCCTGGAACTACTTTTTACAGACTTGTTACTACGATGGTAAACATCACCCTGGAACTACTTTTTACAGACGTGTTACTACACGATGGTAAACATCACCCTGGAACTACTTTTTACAGACGTGTTACTACACGATGGTAAACGTCACCCTGGAACTACTTTTACAGACGTGTTACTACACGATGGTAAAAATCACCCTGGAACTACTTTTTACAGACGTGTTACTACGATGGTAAACATCACCCTGGAACTACTTTTTACAGGCGTGTTACTACACGATGGTAAACGTCACCCTGGAACTACTTTTTACAGACGTGTTACTACACGATGGTAAACATCACCCTGGAACTACTTTTTACAGACGTGTTACTACACGATGGTAAACATCACCCTGGAACTACTTTTTACAGACGTGTTACTACACGATGGTAAACATCACCCTGGAACTACTTTTTACAGACGTGTTACTACACGATGGTAAACGTCACCCTGGAACTACTTTTTACAGACGTGTTACTACACGATGGTAAACATCACCCTGGAACTACTTTTTACAGGCGTGTTACTACACGATGGTAAACATCACCCTGGAACTACTTTTTACAGACGTGTTACTACACGATGGTAAACATCACCCTGGAACTACTTTTTACAGACGTGTTACTACACGATGGTAAACGTCACCCTGGAACTACTTTTTACAGACGTGTTACTACACGATGGTAAACGTCACCCTGGAACTACTTTTTACAGACGTGTTACTACACGATGGTAAACATCACCCTGGAACTACTTTTTTTACAGACGTGTTGCTACACAATGGTAAACGTCACCCTGGAACTACTTTTTATAGAAGTGTTGCTACACAATGGTAAACATCACCCTGGAACTACTTTTTACAGACGTGTTACTACACGATGGTAAACGTCACCCTGGAACTACTTTTTACAGACGTGTTACTACACGATGGTAAACATCACCCTGGAACTACTTTTTACAGACGTGTTACTACACGATGGTAAACGTCACCCTGGAACTACTTTTTACAGACGTGTTACTACACGATGGTAAACATCACCCTGGAACTACTTTTTACAGACGTGTTACTACACGATGGTAAACGTCACCCTGGAACTACTTTTTACAGACGTGTTACTACACGATGGTAAACGTCACCCTGGAACTACTTTTTACAGACGTGTTACTACACGATGGTAAACATCACCCTGGAACTACTTTTTACAGACGTGTTACTACACGATGGTAAACATCACCCTGGAACTACTTTTTACAGACGTGTTACTACACGATGGTAAACGTCACCCTGGAACTACTTTTTACAGACGTGTTACTACACGATGGTAAACATCACCCTGGAACTACTTTTTACAGACGTGTTACTACACGATGGTAAACATCACCCTGGAACTACTTTTTACAGACGTGTTACTACACGATGGTAAACATCACCCTGGAACTACTTTTTACAGACGTGTTACTACACGATGGTAAACATCACCCTGGAACTACTTTTTACAGACGTGTTACTACACGATGGTAAACATCACCCTGGAACTACTTTTTACAGACGTGTTACTACACGATGGTAAACATCACCCTGGAACTACTTTTTACAGACGTGTTACTACACGATGGTAAACATCACCCTGGAACTACTTTTTACAGACGTGTTACTACACGATGGTAAACGTCACCCAGGAACTACTTTTTACAGACGTGTTACTACACGATGGTAAACATCACCCTGGAACTACTTTTTACAGACGTGTTACTACACGATGGTAAACATCACCCTGGAACTACTTTTACAGATATGTTACTACACGATGGTAAACATCACCCTGGAACTACTTTTACAGACGTGTTACTACACGATGGTAAACGTCACCCAAAAACTACTTTTACAGACGTGTTACTACACGATGGTAAACGTCACCTTGGAACTACTTTTTACAGATTGTTACTACACGATGGTAAACATCACCCTGGAACTACTTTTTACAGACGTGCTACTACACGAGGTAAACGTCACCCTGGAACTACTTTTACAGACGTGTTACTACACGATGGTAAACATCACCCTGGAACTACTTTTTACAGACGTGTTACTACACGATGGAAACGTCACCCTGGAACTACTTTTTACAGACGTCGTTACTACACGATGGTAAACATCACCCTGGAACTACTTTTTACAGACGTGCACACACGATGGTAAACGTCACCCTAACTACTTTTTACAGACGTGTTACTACACGATGGTAAACATCACCCTGGAACTACTTTTTACAGACGTGTTACTACAGATGGTAAACGTCACCCTGGAACTACTTTTTACAGACGTGTTACTACACGATGGTAAACATCACCCTGAACTACTTTTTACAACGGTTACTACACGATAGTAAACATCACCCTGAACTACTTTTTACAGACGTGTTACTACACGATGGTAAACGTCACCCTGGAACTACTTTTTACAGACGTGTTACTACACGATGGTAAACGTCACCCTGGAACTACTTTACAATGTTACTACACGATGGTAAACATCACCCTGGAACTACTTTTACAGACGTGTTACTACACTGGTAAACATCACCCTGGAACTACTTTTACAGACGTTTACTACACGATGGTAAACATCACCCTGGACTACTTTTTACAGACGTGTTACTACACGATGGTAAACGTCACCCTGGAACTACTTTTACAGACGTGTTACTACACGATGGTAAACATCACCCTGGAACTACTTTTTACAGACGTGTTACTACACGATGGTAAACATCACCCTGGAACTACTTTTTACAGACGTGTTACTACACCATGGTAAACATCACCCTGGAACTACTTTTTACAGACGTGTTACTACACCATGGTAAACATCACCCTGAAACTACTTTTACAGACGTGTTACTACACGATGGTAAACATCACCCTGGAACTACTTTTTACAGACGTGTTACTACACGATGGTAAACGTCACCCTGGAACTACTTTTTACAGACGTGTTACTACACGATGGTAAACATCACCCTGGAACTACTTTTTACAGACGTGTTACTACACGATGGTAAACATCACCCTGGAACTACTTTTTACAGACGTGTTACTACACGATGTTAAACATCACCCTGGAACTACTTTTTACAGACATGTTACTACACGATGGTAAACATCACCCTGAAACTACTTTTACAGACGTGTTACTACACGATGGTAAACATCACCCTGGAACTACTTTTTACAGACGTGTTACTACACGATGGTAAACATCACCCTGGAACTACTTTTACAGACGTGTTACTACACGATGGTAAACGTCACCCTGGAACTACTTTTTACAGACGTGTTACTACACGATGGTAAACATCACCCTGGAACTACTTTTTACAGACGTGTTACTACACGATGGTAAACATCACCCTGGAACTACTTTTTACAGACGTGTTACTACACGATGGCAAACATCACCCTGGAACTACTTTTTACAGACGTGTTACTACACGATGGTAAACATCACCCTGGAACTACTTTTTACAGACGTGTTACTACACGATGGTAAATGTCACCCTGGAACTACTTTTTACAGACGTTTTACTACACGATGGTAAACATCACCCTGGAACTTCTTTTTACAGACGTGTTACTACACGATGGTAAACGTCACCCTGGAACTACTTTTTACAGACGTGTTACTACCGATGGTAAACATCACCCTGGAACTACTTTTTACAGACGTGTTACTACACGATGGTAAACATCACCCTGGAACTACTTTTTACAGACGTGTTACTACACGATGGTAAACATCACCCTGGAACTACTTTTTACAGACGTGTTACTACACGATGGTAAACATCACCCTGGAACTACTTTTTACAGACGTGTTACTACACGATGGTAAACATCACCCTGGAACTACTTTTTACAGACGTGTTACTACACGATGGTAAACATCACCCTGGAACTACTTTTTACAGACGTGTTACTACACGATGGTAAACATCACCCTGGAACTACTTTTTACAGACGTGTTACTACACGATGGTAAACGTCACCCTGGAACTACTTTTACAGACGTGTTACTACACGATGGTAAACGTCACCCTGGAACTACTTTTTACAGACGTGTTACTACACGATGGTAAACATCACCCTGGAACTACTTTTTACAGACGTGTTACTACACGATGGTAAACGTCACCCTGGAACTACTTTTTACAGACGTGTTACTACACGATGGTAAACATCACCCTGGAACTACTTTTTACAGACGTGTTACTACACGATGGTAAACATCACCCTGGAACTACTTTTTACAGACGTGTTACAACTACACGATGGTAAACATCACCCTGGAACTACTTTTTACAGACGTGTTACTACACGATGGTAAACATCACCCTGGAACTACTTTTTACAGACGTGTTACTACACGATGGTAAACGTCACCCTGGAACTACTTTTTACAGACGTGTTACTACACGATGGTAAACGTCACCCTGGAACTACTTTTTACAGACGTGTTACTACACGATGGTAAACATCACCCTGGAACTACTTTTTACAGACGTGTTACTACACGATGGTAAACATCACCCTGGAACTACTTTTTACAGACGTGTTACTACACGATGGTAAACATCACCCTGGAACTACTTTTTACAGACGTGTTACTACACGATGGTAAACGTCACCCTGGAACTACTTTTTACAGACGTGTTACTACACGATGGTAAACATCACCCTGGAACTACTTTTACAGACGTGTTACTACACGATGGTAAACGTCACCCTGGAACTACTTTTTACAGACGTGTTACTACACGATGGTAAACATCACCCTGGAACTACTTTTTACAGACGTGTTACTACACGATGGTAAACGTCACCCTGGAACTACTTTTACAGACGTGTTACTACACGATGGTAAACATCACCCTGGAACTACTTTTTACAGACGTGTTACTACACGATGGTAAACATCACCCTGGAACTACTTTTTACAGACGTGTTACGATACACGATGGTAAACGTCACCCTGGAACTACTTTTTACAGACGTGTTACTACACGATGGTAAACATCACACTGGAACTACTTTTTACAGACGTGTTACTACACGATGGTAAACGTCACCCTGGAACTACTTTTTACAGACGTGTTACTACACGATAGTAAACATCACCCTGGAACTACTTTTTACAGACGTGTTACTACACGATGGTAAACATCACCCTGGAACTACTTTTTTACAGACGTGTTACTACACGATGGTAAACATCACCCTGGAACTAGTTTTACAGACGTGTTACTACACGATGGTAAACGTCACCCTGGAACTACTTTTTACAGACGTGTTACTACACGATGGTTAACATCACCCTGAAACTACTTTTACAGACGTGTTACTACACGATGGTAAACATCACCTTGGAACTACTTTTTACAGACGTGTTACTACACGATGGTAAACATCACCCTGAAACTACTTTTACAGACGTGTTACTACACGATGGTAAACATCACCCTGGAACTACTTTTTACAGACGTGTTACTACACGATGGTAAACATCACCCTGGAACTACTTTTTACAGACGTGTTACTACACGATGGTAAACATCACCCTGGAACTACTTTTTACAGACGTGTTACTACACGATGGTAAACATCACCCTGGAACTACTTTTTACAGACGTGTTACTACACGATGGTAAACATCACCCTGGAACTACTTTTTACAGACGTGTTACTACACGATGGTAAACATCACCCTGGAACTACTTTTACAGACGTGTTACTACACCATGGTAAACATCACCCTGGAACTACTTTTTACAGACGTGTTACTACACGATGGTAAACGTCACCCTGGAACTACTTTTACAGACGTGTTACTACACGATGGTAAACATCACCCTGGAACTACTTTTTACAGACGTGTTACTACACGATGGTAAACATCACCCTGGAACTACTTTTTACAGACGTGTTACTACACGATGGTAAACGTCACCCTGGAACTACTTTTTACAGACGTGTTACTACACGATGGTAAACGTCACCCTGGAACTACTTTTTACGGACGTGTTACTACACGATGGTAAACGTCACCCTGGAACTACTTTTTACGGACGTGTTACTACACGATGGTAAACGTCACCCTGGAACTACTTTTTACAGACGTGTTACTACACGATGGTAAACGTCACCCTGGAACTACTTTTTACAGACGTGTTACTACACGATGGTAAACGTCACCCTGGAACTACTTTTACAGACGTGTTACTACACGATGGTAAACATCACCCTGGAACTACTTTTTACAGACGTGTTACTACACGATGGTAAACATCACCCTGGAACTACTTTTTACAGACGTGTTACTACACGATGGTAAACATCACCCTGGAACTACTTTTTACAGACGTGTTACTACACGATGGTAAACGTCACCCTGGAACTACTTTTTACAGACGTGTTACTACACGATGGTAAACATCACCCTGGAACTACTTTTTACAGACGTGTTACTACACGATGGTAAACGTCACCCTGGAACTACTTTTTACAGACTTGTTACTACACGATGGTAAACGTCACCCTGGAACTACTTTTTACAGACGTGTTACTACACGATGGTAAACGTATCGCAGCCGTCGGATCCACATCAGCTCATATTTCCATCAGATGGTAAAATGTCTGAGTTTCGTCCTTTAATATGTTTTTTTTGGGGGGGGGGAGTAAAAATGGCAGTAAAATCTCACCATCGCTGAGGCGATGAAAGCTTTGCTCTGTTCTGAAACCGTCATAATTCAGACTGCAAACCTTCGCACCTTCACCGGTTTGTATAACAGCTGATGGTGGAGCTGATCAGTTTAAGAGAAAGTCCAGAGGAGACCCCGATGGACTTCATTAACTCTATGTCTGCCCCTGTGCTGATCCCCCCCCCCCCCCCCGCTACGTCGTGGGAGTGGCTGTCAGATTCCTTGACTGGGGAGCGAACCATGAGAAGCTGCAGCAGTGCTGAGCATCATGTTTTTTTAATGCAGCCGATGCCTGATTACCGCCTCGGTGCTGCTCCGGGTTTATTTCACGCTCTTCTCCTCCGGAGTGATGCAGCTGCAGCTGGTTCAGGAGTTCAGTGACTCCCTGAACCAACACTTTTGTCTTTCAGTTTGCTGCACTGGAGCTTTTTATTTACAGTGACCGAGTCTGAGCAGCAAGCTGAAGGAGGGAGGGGTTAGCATCCCCCCACCTCACCGTCCTCATCTTCAAAGGAGAGCAGGAACTTACTCATTCTTTAAAAACATCATACAGTACACACTCAGAAACAGACGTACGACACAGGATCATTTCTGTACCTGCAGGTACGTTTGTTACAAATGTTCTCTCAAAAGTACAATATTGGTCTTTCTGAGGCCAGAAGTACCTATATACTATGAAAAAGGGTCCAAAGTAATATAAAGTACAAATTTGTACCATTCCAACCCTAAGGGTACCTGCAGCATTGAAACATGTACAATAACTATAAATAGCAGTACTTCTAAACAGTAGTATAATTATAGTTATTATATTATGATTTTCATAATAATCATAGTAATAATTATATGTATAATTATATATGTGTTTGGCCTAATATTTCTATAATAATTATTCATTTATTATTAGCATCTTTGATTGTTGTCATAATCTCTATTTTATTGACTTTTATTCATCATCTTTAATTGGTTTAATTGTACTTTATTAACTCATACAGCTTGATAAGGTACAAAAATGGACCATAAAGGTACAGAAATGTCTTTCAGAAAGGAACCCCCCCCCCAGCAACAAGCTGTGGACCCTTTTAGGTACAAACTGGTACCTCTGTTTCTGAGTGTGCAGTTATATAAAGATTTTTAATTCAGAACTAATTATTATATATGAAGTAATGAGGAATTTAAGTATCCTTCATGTTTACATGGAAATAGTAATTCTGAATTGACATTTACGTGGAAACACATTTATTTGCCTTGATTCAGTTCTGCTTTAGATCTGAAGGTTGGGAAGAGTTGTGATTGGACGGTGGTGGACTTCACATACACTACATTGCCAAAAGTATTGGCTCACCTAACATGACTCACATATAAGTTTAAAGGAATAGTACACCCACGGAATGATGTGCGTTCATCAGATCAGATATTGATCAAAGCTTTTACTTCCTCGTAACTCCACATCTGACCACGAAACACCACATATAAGTACTGCAGTCCCACACGTGTGTTTGCTGTCGTAGCGTTTACCAACGATGTCCAACGTTTGACCCACAATGCCGATTTAACTTGTAGTCCACTTCCTGCCTTTGGTTCACTTGAATCGGACCGAGACCTGCGTTTGAGTCCGCTTGTTCGTTCCGGATCAGAGTCCGTTTGCGCGTTCACAACTCCCCCAAACGAAGCGGACTGTCCGAGCAAACGGACTCTGATTCCAGTCAGAAAAGCTTGGTGAATCCGCACTAAAAGCTCGGATTCTTTAGGAATCGCTTTTATCTTTACCAGGATCAACGCTTAAATTTTAGGGGAAATTCTGATAAAAGAACATGAGCCACGAGGAGCAACTCTGCACTAAGAACGTCCCCCGGGTCACTGCCACGAACCGTATGGACCAAACCTCACTATCAGCGTAGCATCGACCATCGTTCCTCATTATTATTTCAGTTAAGACTGAGAAAAAACTGTTTGGGGGGGGGTTATTTCTGCAGAGTCCCAGCATGCTCACACCTGCTGGCAGCTGATCACTTCCCGTCTCGCTGGTTTTCATCTGGCCCTGAAGAATGAAGAGAGAGGAGGAGGTGGAGGGAGGTGGAGGGAGGTGGAGGGAGGTGGAGGGAGGTGCTGATCACTCGTTAGAGACTCTGCTCTCTGATTGGTTGTTTGCTGTTATAAGTACATGTTTATACTATAAAAATCATTTCATGAATGTTATCCACGACAAAAAACTCAAATCTTATCAAGTATATTTTTCTCATTTCTAGTCAAAATATCTCATCACACT
The DNA here is from genome assembly GCA_023101725.1 of Atherinomorus stipes. NCBI lineage: Eukaryota > Metazoa > Chordata > Actinopteri > Atheriniformes > Atherinidae > Atherinomorus > Atherinomorus stipes. The sequence goes on along the minus strand of JALJCO010002151.1, from coordinate 89,651 downwards.
CAAAATAAGACAAAATTACTTAAAGAGAAACATTTCAGTGAGATAAAGGAACGTGTTTTCAGACAAATGCTTCTTATTTCAAGAAATCTTATCAAGAAAATTTAACTTGTTCTATGAGCAGAATTTTTTTTGCTTATTACAAGCAAAATAAAATGTTTTTTCGTACTTATTTTAAGAGTGGCTGAGATTTTTTTTTTTTCGCTTGTAATAAGCAAACAACTCTGCCAATGGAACAAGCTAAATTTTCTTGATCAGATTTCTTGAAATAAGAAGCATTTGTCTGAAAACAAGTTCCTTTATCTCACTGAAATGTTTCTCTTTGAGTGCGATGACATATTTTGACTAGAAATGAAAGAAATATTCTTGTAAAGATTTGAGTTTTTTCAGTGTAAATGTGCCGTAAAACTCTGACGCTTTATGGATTCGATATTTTCTACTTCCCATCATGCAAGTGGGGACTGAAGGACTGTGGAAAGCAGCAGGAGACATTCTGGCATCTCGTTATTTACAACCACAGACTGTGACTACATGCAGACAAACACCCTGATCCCTGTTCTCTGAGCTGTGATCAATGATATAAAAGCATCACACCGAACAGTCTGAAACATGTAGTGTGAAGTAAAAGTGAGTGCAACGCCTGCGCAGGCTCGTAGATGCTTATCGGTGTGAGGTGGCCGGGATGTCGGCAGGTTTCAGACCTGCTGGTGCGCATGCAGGCGTGCATTCCTTCCTGCCAGGCAGACGGAGTGATGGTGAGAACATCTGCTTTCAGATGAGAGTATCTCTGTGGCCATCAGACACATCCAGGTGATGACATGTTCACAGCAGCGTGCAGCATTCCTCCCCCACCGGAGCATGCAGGGGGGGGGGGGGGGGGGGGGGGGGGGGGGGGGGGGGGGGGGGGGGGGGGGGGGCTTTCCACTGTACGCCATCAAAACAACTACAAAGCCGGTAACACCTGAGGAGGAGGAGGAGGAGGGGGGAGGGGTGGGGGGGGGGGGGGGGGGGGGGGGGGGGGAGGAGGGGGAGGAGGAGGAGGAGGAGGGGGAGGAGGAGGAGGGGGAGGAGGAGGAGGGGGGGAGAAGGAGGAGGAGGAGGACGAGGAGGAGGACGAGGGGGAGGTCACCTGCCTCTGTCCCTGCAGACACTCTGACTTTTGATTTGAACAAAGAGGAAACCAGGAAGCGGTTTTCAGCACAATCTTTGTTTTCAGTGTTGAGGAGGTGGTGACGGAGACGGGGCGTGACGGGGTCGGGGCGTGACAGGGATGGGGCGTGACGGGGACGGGGCGTGACGGAGAAGGGGCGTGACGGAGACGGGGCGTGACGGGGACGGGGCGTGACGGAGACGGGGCGTGACGGAGACGGGGGCGTGACGGAGACGGGGCGTGACGGGGCGTGACGGAGACGGGGCGTGACGGAGACGGGGCGTGACGGAGACGGGGCGTTACGGGGACGGGGCGTGACAGAGACGGGGCGTGACGGGGACGGGGCGTGACGGGGACGGGGCGTGACGGGGACGGGGCGTGACGGAGACGGAGCGTGACGGGGACGGGGCGTGACAGGGATGGGGCGTGACGGAGACGGGGCGTGACAGGGACGGGGCGTGACGGAGACGGGACGTGACGGGGCGTGACGGAGACGGGGCGTGACAGGGAGCGGGCGTGACAGGAGACGGAGCGTAACAAGGGACGGGCGTGACGGAGACGGGCGTAACAGGGACGGGCGTGACGGAGACGGGACGTGACGGAGACGGGCGTGACGGAGACGGGCGGACGGAGACGGGCGTAACAGGGACGGGCGCGTAACAGGGACGGGCGTGACAGGACGGGCGTGACGGAGACGGGCGTGATGGAGACGGGCGTGGCGGGACGGGCGTGGCGGGACGGGGCGGACGGGGACAGGGCGTGACGGGACAGGGGCGTGACGGGACGGGCGTGACGGAGACGGGCGTGACGGGACGGGGCGTGACGGAGACGGGCGTGACAAAGACGGGCGTGAGCGGAGACGGGCGTGACGGGAACGCAGGCGTGACGGAGACGGGCGTGACGGAGACGGGCGTGACAAAGACGGGCGTGACGGAGACGGGCGTGACGGGAACGGGCGTGATGGGAACGGGCGTGACGGAGACGGGCGTGACGGGAACGGGCGTGACGGAGACGGGCGCAACGGGGACGGGTTTGGACGGAGACGGGCTTGACGGGACGGGCGTGACGGAGACGGGGCGTGACGGGACGGGCGTGACGGAGACGGGCGTGACGGGGATGGGGCGTGACGGGACGGGCGTGACGGAGATGGGGTGTGACAGAGACGGGCGTGACGGAGACGGGCGTGACGGAGACGGGCGTGACGGGGACGGGCGTGACGGGGACGGGCGGCTGACGGAGACGGGGCGTGACGGGGACGGGGCGTGACGGGGACGGGGCGTGACGGAGACGGGGCGTGACGGAGACGGGGCGTGACAGAGACGGGGCGTGACGGAGACGGGACGTGACGGGGACGGGGCGTGACGGAGATGGGGCGTGACGGAGACGGGGCGTGACGGAGACGGGGCGTGACGGAGACGGGGCGTGACGGAGACGTTTCAAGTCCCTCATTTAGTGAAAAATCCCTCAAAACTAGTCTGTAATGCTTCTTTTCAGTGTTCTTTCTCATTTTAAAGCAAAAAAATCTTAGAACAAGATCATTTTTTTCCAAATTTGCTGAAAAGTCTTTCTTGTAAGCAGCATGTGTGAAGGAGCAGCACATCACCACCAACCTCCAAACCCGCATGAACCTGGATGAAGGTTGGTGAAGGTTCTTCTAAGCCTCAGGTTGGTCTGGATTAGGGCCGCGCGATATGGACCGAAAGTCATATCTCCATATATTTATCATATATATTATATTACATATATATTATTATTCTGCAAGTATTTGTAACTTGTTCGTCTATATTGTGTTTAAAAGTTTTAATCGTCTTATTTTATGTTCTTTTTCTTCTGTAAAACACTTTGATCTAACCGGCTCGATAAAGTCTTGTGTATTAGTGTGTAATGATTTACGTTGTATATTATCATAGATTAAAATTTGTTTCCTGAATTGACATAAGATGACAACAATGTGACCGATGCACTGATGCTGAGTAGAGAATAATGTGTGAGATATGAGGGGATCCTGGATGAGGTGGGGTGTATTTCTACCAGTAAATTCACCTGAATAACTCATTTTATCAGAACCTCCTAATCTCTCCAAAAATTCGATAAATAAAGATTGTGATATTGTCCGTCAAATGAAATAAAATCTAATGGAAAGAACAAGATTAATTTCAGTAAAACCACCAATCCGCATTGGTTCATTAGACAAAAGCTACATTAGAATATGTTAAAGCAACTTAGTTTTACAGTGTGGGTGGAGCATGTTCTGGTTGAGTTGAGTTTATTCAGGTTAGTTACTTTAAATCAACATGTTTGTTGGATCAACATTATGATGTTGAGCTACTACAACATAACTTGTTTGTGTTGTATTTAATTAACCTACACTGTAAATTCTAATAAGTTGGCTTTACTTACAAAAAAATATGCAAACTCTCTGCCTCAAAAAAATTAAGTAATCTGTAATAGGAGTGGTTAAGTAGAATAAACTAAAATGGTTTAAGTTTGTAGAACTTTTCTGAACTTAATAAATTTGATTAAACTGTAAGTGAATGATGCTGGGTAGCAAATGTTATGTGATTAATTTCACAGAAATAAGATGAGATGTTTCACACTATTTTAATTTTAATTTTTACCAACATGATGCTTTTGAGTTCATCTTACTTAAAGTAAATGATGAACTTTACACTGTTCTTACTATGTAGCAAGAACTTATAGGTGAGTTTTAGCTACAACTATTGTCAGACCACATACTTCTCTGTCACGGTGCAGCAGCTGCTGGATAGTCGGTTACATACAGGAATAAACAAACAAGTTGAGAGCAGTCACATGACACTACCAACATCATTTATAAATCCCTCATTTGTGAATTATCTCCAATTTATTGTTAAAAAAAAGTGAACTGCATTGTGGGAAACCTGCTCCCTCACCATCCCTAACTCATTTTAATTAAGCTGTTTCAACTTAAGTAAATTAAGTTATCTAACATGTTGCCCTCCAAAGTTCTTACAACTTATTTAGAATAAGTATTACTAACAACTGAGTTAAAATTAAGTTCTGCCGACTAGTTAGATTCTATTTAAACCAATATTACAATTTACAGTGTACTTTAATCAGATTTACTTAAAACTTCCTGCATCCTGCATTTTACTTTAAACTAACTCAGTTGTGTGGGACCGGTTGACATAACTGAGTTAAGTAACTACAACATTTCATTTTTTAGAGTGTTCAGTTTACTTACAGTAAGTGGGCTTTGGTCAACATGTTAAAATAGGTACATTAATTAATTTGGGCATAGCTGCGTTTATTAAGTTCAACTATTCAGAAAATTGACTTTTTGAGTGTATGATTGAGACCATTTAAAAGTTTTGTTTTTGACATTGGAAAGCGTCTCATATCCCCGCGTTCCTCACACTGACTCACGCCAAACTTCTCGTTGATCCTGATGGATGTTGTAATGTTTGCATCGTATCGATTGACCGCCTCGCTCTCACTTGTGTCCTAACTTGGCCTTTAAAACGTCCCGCGCGGGTGAAACTCTCTCCATCTGCATCGTCCGGATCATTCCTCTGATTTCTTCGTCATCCGTGTTTGAGCCAGTTTGAATCCACAGACTCGGAGAAAGGCGGAAACTGTGTCAGGTCACGCCGACATCACCAGACCGAGCTGACACGCACAGTTGAATCATCAATATGTGTCAGATTATTTGCAGCAGATCCTGAGGGACGCAGGGTCCAGATGACCCCGTCATGTTTGGGGGGGGGGGACCCCCGTCTCCATGCTGGGAGATGAGGGCTTTACTTGGTGGGATGAGTTAGTGATTGCAGCTGATTGGACAGCTGGTGGCTGCCTGCTGCTGCTTTAAACCCCCAAGGAGGACAGACACACTCCCCATCCCCCCCGGCGGTCGATCCTCCAGATGTACGCTGGAGGCAGAGACCGTGAACCAGGTCAACGGGGCAGGGAGGGTGGCTACGCTGCTGCTAGCATCAGCTACAACATGACACCACACACATACAACACAAGTCGGCCGCCTCTTCTCACTATGAGCTTCAGCATCACTGACCCGCTCCGTCAGTTTACGAACACTTCATGGCTGAGATGCTGTCGTTCCCAAACACTTCCATGTTCTTATAATCCAGCTGCAGCTGACTGTGGAACATTTAGGAGGAAACTTCACCGCTGGATTGTTGCACAGGTGGCATCCTATCACAGTTCCACGCTGGAACTCACTGATTCCTGAGAGCGACACATTCTTTCACACGTTTGTAGAAACAGTCTGCATGCCGAGCTGCTTCATTCATACACCTGTGGAAGTGATGGAACACCTGATTCCATCGTCTGGATGGGGAGTAAATAGTGTATAAATTAGTCATAAATGGTTCACTTACTTATTCCAAGCTTGTCTGAGCTTCTTGGCGCTGTAGACTGTAAAGCGGTCTGTAACGAGAACAGAAGCAGATCAGGTGATGTGTTACGTCATCACTGTCCCAGCCAGTAGCTCCGTGTGGGGCACATATGGGTTGAATTTTGGCTGCATATGAGGGATCCGAGAGGGGTTGTCCATGGTTTCCATGGTGACCCCACCTGTTTTCCCGTGTGGGTTTCCACATATGGGGCCCATGTAACTTAAACTATGAAATCTGCTAATTTGCCCAGTTTAAGCCCATGCTTATAGGCTATATAAGAAAACACAGGTGGGGTCACCATGGAAACCGTGGACAAACCCACTTGGGCCCTCATGTGCAGCCAAAATGTAACCCATATGGGCCCACATGGACGTGCTGGCTGGGTTCTGATGATATTCTACACCCGTAGATGGAGGATCTTCAAAGTCTGAAGACCAGTTTTCTGAACTTGTTATATATATATATATATATATATATATATATATATATATATATATATATATATATATATATATATATGTGTATATACACTACTCACAAAAAGTATGATGTCAGAATGAACTTAAAATCCGCTGCGACTTGTCCAAGTGAACTGAATTAGACTTTCTCTAAACTTTTAGATGCACATGTACATTGTTCAATGATTAAATATGAACACTTTATTTTCTTGAAATTATAACCAAAAGTCAAATATCCCTAACTTTTTGTGAGTAGTGTAGACAGACAGACAGACAGACAGATAGATAGAGGTCCATTGTGTACATTGGTTCTGAACACTGATTTAACATAAATTCCTTGGGCATGTGTATGTATTGCACCTCGCCTGTTTAATATAAAATGAAAGTCCATGGTTATAGCTCGCTGGAATCGTTAGTTATAATCACTGAGTATATAGTTTCATAACTACATCTCTGATGTTTATAACAAACCAGACTGATTGAAAATTGGTAGAAAATTGAGTAAGTTATGGTTATTTAAAAAGTGCATCACCATTAAAACACAATGCTGAAAGTGGGCGAGCTGACTGTGGTAAGATGGCCGCCGTATGGCCAATAACGCGGGCGAGTTATCTAGCCATTTTATACAGATGTCTATGTTGGTATCGGCCCTAAAAGATCTGTATCTGCCGATACCTAGTTGATATTGGGCCGATATTGGTGTTCAGTTTGGAAGCCACCATGATCCGTTACCGATATCAGAGCGATGTTATGATGCGTATCCTGTTCGAGGTTGGGCGGACGTCTGTGGTGCTGCTGTTGCTGGCATCTCTTTAAACGATGCAGCGTTTCTGTGTTTCTGACAGCTGAGGCTGATCCTGCAGGAGGTTTCATCACGTCTGTACGAGTGATCCTGCAGGAGGTTTCATCACGTCTGTACGAGTGATCCTGCAGGAGGTTTTATCACGTCTGTACGAGTGATCCTGCAGGAGGTTTTATCACGTCTGTACGAGTGATCCTGCAGGAGGTTTTATCACGTCTGTACGAGTGATCCTGCAGGAGGTTTCATCACGTCTGTACGAGTGATCCTGCAGGAGGTTTTATCACGTCTGTACGAGTGATCCTGCAGGAGGTTTTATCACGTCTGTACGAGTGATCCTGCAGGAGGTTTTATCACGTCTGTACGAGTGATCCTGCAGGAGGTTTTATCACGTCTGTACGAGTGATCCTGCAGGAGGTTTTATCACGTCTGTACGAGTGATCCTGCAGGAGGTTTTATCACGTCTGTACGAGTGATCCTGCAGGAGGTTTTATCGCGTCTGTACGAGTGATCCTGCAGGAGGTTTTATCACGTCTGTACGAGTGATCCTGCAGGAGGTTTTATCACGTCTGTACGAGTGATCCTGCAGGAGGTTTTATCACGTCTGTACGAGTGATCCTGCAGGAGGTTTTATCACGTCTGTACGAGTGATCCTGCAGGAGGTTTCATCACGTCTGTACGAGTGATCCTGCAGGAGGTTTCATCACGTCTGTACGAGTGATCCTGCAGGAGGTTTTAACACGTCTGTACGAGTGATCCTGCAGGAGGTTTTAACACGTCTGTACGAGTGATCCTGCAGGAGGTTTTATCACGTCTGTACGAGTGATCCTGCAGGAGGTTTTATCACGTCTGTACGAGTGATCCTGCAGGAGGTTTTATCACGTCTGTACGAGTGATCCTGCAGGAGGTTTTATCACGTCTGTACGAGTGATCCTGCAGGAGGTTTTATCACGTCTGTACGAGTGATCCTGCAGGAGGTTTTATCACGTCTGTACGAGTGATCCTGCAGGAGGTTTTATCACGTCTGTACGAGTGATCCTGCAGGAGGTTTTTATCACGTCTGTACGAGTGATCCTGCAGGAGGTTTGATCACGTCTGTACGAGTGATCCTGCAGGAGGTTTTATCACGTCTGTACGAGTGATCCTGCAGGAGGTTTTATCACGTCTGTACGAGTGATCCTGCAGGAGGTTTTATCACGTCTGTACGAGTGATCCTGCAGGAGGTTTTATCACGTCTGTACGTGTGATCCTGCAGGAGGTTTTATCACGTCTGTACGAGTGATCCTGCAGGAGGTTTTATCACGTCTGTACGAGTGATCCTGCAGGAGGTTTTATCACGTCTGTACGAGTGATCCTGCAGGAGGTTTTATCACGTCTGTACGTGTGATCCTGCAGGAGGTTTTATCACGTCTGTACGAGTGATCCTGCAGGAGGTTTTATCACGTCTGTACGAGTGATCCTGCAGGAGGTTTTATCACGTCTGTACGAGTGATCCTGCAGGAGGTTTCATCACGTCTGTACGAGTGATCCTGCAGGAGGTTTCATCACGTCTGTACGAGTGATCCTGCAGGAGGTTTTAACACGTCTGTACGAGTGATCCTGCAGGAGGTAACCGTCTGTCAGAGTGATCCTGCAGGAGGTTTTATCACGTCTGTACGAGTGATCCTGCAGGAGGTTTATCACGTCTGTACGAGTGATCCTGCTGGAGGTTTTAACACGTCTGTACGAGTGATCCTGCAGGAGGTTTTATCTGGGGGTTTATCACGTCTGTACGAGTGATCCTGCAGGAGGTTTTATCACGTCTGTACGAGTGATCCTGCAGGAGGTTTTATCACGTCTGTACGAGTGATCCTGCAGGAGGTTTTATCACGTCTGTACGAGTGATCCTGCAGGAGGTTTTATCACGTCTGTACGAGTGATCCTGCAGGAGGTTTTATCACGTCTGTACGAGTGATCCTGCAGGAGGTTTTATCACGTCTGTACGAGTGATCCTGCAGGAGGTTTTATCACGTCTGTACGAGTGATCCTGCAGGAGGTTTTATCACGTCTGTACGAGTGATCCTGCAGGAGGTTTTATCACGTCTGGTACGAGTGATCCTGCAGGAGGTTTTATCACGTCTGTACGAGTGATCCTGCAGGAGGTTTTATCACGTCTGTACGAGTGATCCTGCAGGAGGTTTCATCACGTCTGTACGAGTGATCCTGCAGGAGGTTTTATCACGTCTGTACGAGTGATCCTGCAGGAGGTTTTATCACGTCTGTACGAGTGATCCTGCAGGAGGTTTTATCACGTCTGTACGAGTGATCCTGCAGGAGGTTTGATCACGTCTGTACGAGTGATCCTGCAGGAGGTTTTATCACGTCTGTACGAGTGATCCTGCAGGAGGTTTTATCACGTCTGTACGAGTGATCCTGCAGGAGGTTTTATCACGTCTGTACGAGTGATCCTGCAGGAGGTTTGATCACGTCTGTACGAGTGATCCTGCAGGAGGTTTTATCACGTCTGTACGAGTGATCCTGCAGGAGGTTTTATCACGTCTGTACGAGTGATCCTGCAGGAGGTTTTAGGTTTTATCACGTCTGTACGAGTGATCCTGCAGGAGGTTTGATCAGGTCTGTACCAGTAATCCTGCAGGAGGTTTTATCACGTCTGTACGAGTGATCCTGCAGGAGGTTTGATCACGTCTGTACGAGTGATCCTGCAGGAGGTTTGATCAGGTCTGTACCAGTAATCCTGCAGGAGGTTTTATCACGTCTGTACGAGTGATCCTGCAGGAGGTTTTATCACGTCTGTACGAGTGATCCTGCAGGAGGTTTTATCACGTCTGTACGAGTGATCCTGCAGGAGGTTTGATCAGGTCTGTACCAGTAATCCTGCAGGAGGTTTTATCACGTCTGTACGTGTGATCCTGCAGGAGGTTTTATCACGTCTGTACGAGTGATCCTGCAGGAGGTTTTATCACGTCTGTACGAGTGATCCTGCAGGAGGTTTGATCACGTCTGTACGAGTGATCCTGCAGGAGGTTTTATCACGTCTGTACGAGTGATCCTGCAGGAGGTTTTATCACGTCTGTACGAGTGATCCTGCAGGAGGTTTGATCACGTCTGTACGAGTGATCCTGCAGGAGGTTTTATCACGTCTGTACGAGTGATCCTGCAGGAGGTTTGATCACGTCTGTACGTGTGATCCTGCAGGAGGTTTGATCACGTCTGTACGAGTGATCCTGCAGGAGGTTTTAACACGTCTGTACGAGTGATCCTGCAGGAGGTTTGATCACGTCTGTACGAGTGATCCTGCAGGAGGTTTGATCACGTCTGTACGAGTGATCCTGCAGGAGGTTTCATCACGTCTGTACGAGTGATCCTGCAGGAGGTTTTATCACGTCTGTACGAGTGATCCTGCAGGAGGTTTCATCACGTCTGTACGAGTGATCCTGCAGGAGGTTTGATCACGTCTGTACGAGTGATCCTGCAGGAGGTTTCATCACGTCTGTACGAGTGATCCTGCAGGAGGTTTTATCACGTCTGTACGAGTGATCCTGCAGGAGGTTTCATCACGTCTGTACGAGTGATCCTGCAGGAGGTTTTATCACGTCTGTACGAGTGATCCTGCAGGAGGTTTGATCACGTCTGTACGAGTTCAGACCAGACCAGATTCTCAGCTCCAGCCAGAGGAGAGAGCGGGAAGCTGAACCCCGCTGAGGTGAAGGCGATAACGGGAATGTTTCCATAAAGATGAGGAGAGCTGCAGGTATGAGGATGCGTTCAGGACTTCTCCGTCGGCTGAGATCTCCTTCCAAGTCTGGCTGAGTGTTTTCCAGCCAATCGGAGGCGCGGCTGATCTCCGGCTGAGATATTCCGCTTTCGGGCCAGAAGACATAAACTGGCATATTTGTGCAGGGTTTGGTGCGGCCTCGTGTTTCCACGCTGCAGTCGGAGCCTCGGCCCGGTCTCTTAACCTCCGCCAAAAGCTGCCATGTGTGCGCGGTGGGGCCGAGCTGACCAGCGGGTCCGCCGGGCCTCCCACGCCGCCCCCCTAATCCTGCTGACCCACTTCAGAGGCTCCCCGAGCCAGGACCAGACCGGGGACAGAAAGCAGCTCCGTGCTGGAACCCCAGCTCATCCTCGGCACGTCCTCACCTGTCCCCCCATTCAGCAGCTGCGTCGTCGTGAGCACGGCTGAAGGAGTGAGGAGGTGTCTGAGGAACTGCTCACAGCCGCAAAAATGTGGAGAAATCCAGCGGCGCCTCCAATCTGAGGTCAAACCTCAGCGTCGCGTCTCACGCAGGGAGACGGGGGCCGTTCCAGGGTTGGGAATAAACGCAGGAATGGGACGAATCCTGCAGGCTGCTCCCAGTCCTGCAGCTCTGCTGGAGAAGCTGATCCAACACTGCCATCTGCTGCTGAGCGAGGCTGGAGCACACCGGGAACAGGGGGGGGGACCTGACAACAGGAATGAGCTCCAGGTCCTACCACCCCCACATGACCTGCAACCCGGTCCAGCAGCTGTGGGACAGCCACAGGGAATTCATACAACCGTGAAATATGACGGAGAATCTGAACACAGGCGGGAAAAAGATTCTGAGTGTTGCTGCAGGTCCAGTTTCAGTGATCACCTTCATTCAGAAGATACAGGACCAGATCCAGATCCAGATCCAGATACAGGACCAGATCCAGGACCAGGACCAGATCCAGGTCCAGTTTCAGTGATGGACACCAGCATCCCCACAAAGACGGAAAGAGTCACGAAACATGTTTATTTTTCAGCGTTTATGGAGAATTTCTACGTCTGACACGGACCAGATCCAGATCCAGATCCAGATCCAGATCCAGATCCAGATCCAGGTCCAGATCCAGATCCAGATCCAGGTCCAGATCCAGGTCCAGATCCAGATCCAGATCCAGATCCAGTACTTTACCAGCTGCAGCAGAGACTCTCAGCCCCCCCCCCTCCCACCCCCTGAAAAAGTGACACTGTTTGTCTTTGGAGAATTGACATATACAGTAACATCAGTGAAAACCTGCATCATGCAGAGGAAAAAACATGTATGAGTCGCCCCCCTCCTCTGTGTGTGTGTCTGTGTGTGTGTGTGTGTGTGTGTGTGGGGGGGGGGGGGTGTTTGCTAGCAGCTGCTCTACGCGGGTGAGAGGCTAAGCAGGAGCAAACTGTCGTCATGGCCACAGGATGGGAGCTGACATCAGCATGGCTGACCATGAGAGTGACATAATTGGCCACAGGAGATAGAGGGTCTGCCCCCCCCCAGTCTAACCGTCTTCATGTCCGTCCTCCGTCCCCTTTCCTCTGTCCCCATCAGCTGACACTAATCTGCACTCCCTCCCTTCATGTTCCCTCTAAAAAGCCTTAATGAGCTCCCAGAGGCCCCCCTCCCTCCCCCACCCCCCCAGCTCCAGCTATCTTGGTCTACAGTCTGCTGTCGGTGGCTTTGCTATAAATTCATCAGATGATGAGGGTCAGAGTCCTGCAGCCAGCAGATTTCATATTTTCCCTGCAGAGACGGCGGCACGCTGCAGAAAGCTGCAGAAAGCCGCGTGTGTGTGTGTGTGTGTGTGTGTGTGTGTGTGTGTGTGTGTGTGTGTGTGTGTGTGTGTGTGTGTGTGTGTGTGTGTGTGTGTGTGTGTGTGTGTGTGTGTGTGTGTGGGGGGGGGGGGGGGGGGGGGGGGTTGGAGAGGGACCCCGTGCAGGTTAAAGCAGCTGTATCAGCTTTCCAAACGTTCCAAAACTACAGGCATATATAAGTTAAATATGTTCCCCTCACCACGATAGAAACTAATCTGCTGTTAAAGGAATATTACACCCCAGAATGATGGTCCTTCATCTTCTCCTCATCCTCATTCTGAGCAAAACTCTGGAGCATGTTTTAATACCTGAAATGGAGCTGGAGATCGGACAGGTTTTCGTTTCCCCCCAACTTTCATATAATGGAGTTCAGCGGCGACTGAACCAAAAAGGTCCATAAAAGTCCACAAAAACGTGTCAATATTTTGTCATGAGATTGAATCAGAGCGAGTCATGACACAGAGACACATTTTCTGACAGGACGGAAACACCCAGAAGAACCAGGGGAACCTCCTCTCTCTCTGCAGACAGAGGAGGATAAACTGTGATCTGTGTCCGGTCCCGGTTTCTGAACGGTGGTTTGATGACCTGCCGTCCTGATGGGATGTACTGGGCTGATAATGCTGCCCCGCATCGGGACATCGGGACATCGGGACGTTAAACTGGGCTGATAATGCTGCCCCGCATCGGGACGTTAAACTGGGCTGATAATGCTGCCCCGCATCGGGACGTTAAACTGGGCTGATAATGCTGCCCCGCATCGGGACGTTAAACTGGGCTGATAATGCTGCCCCGCATCGGGACATCGGGACATCGGGACATCGGGACGTTAAACTGGGCTGATAATTCTGCCCCGCATCGGGACATCGGGACGTTAAACTGGGCTGATAATTCTGCCCCGCATCGGGACATCGGGACGTTAAACTGGGCTGATAATGCTGCCCCGCATCGGGACGTTAAACTGGGCTGATAATGCTGCCCCGCATCGGGACATCGGGACGTTAAACTGGGCTGATAATGCTGCCCCGCATCGGGACGTTAAACTGGGCTGATAATGCTGCCCCGCATCGGGACATCGGGACGTTAAACTGGACTGATAATGCTGCCCCGCATCGGGACATCGGGACGTTAAACTGGGCTGATAATGCTGCCCCGCATCGGGACATCGGGACGTTAAACTGGACTGATAATGCTGCCCCGCATCGGGACATCGGGACATCGGGACGTTAAACTGGGCTGATAATGCTGCCCCGCATCGGGACATCGGGACGTTAAACTGGGCTGATAATGCTGCCCCGCATCGACATCGGGACGTTAAACTGGGCTGATAATGCTGCCCCGCATCGACATCGGGACGTTAAACTGGGCTGATAATGCTGTCCCGCATCGGGACATCGACGTTAAACTGGGCTGATAATTCTGCCCCCGCATCGGGACATCGGGACGTTAAACTGGGCTGATAATGCTGCCCCGCATCGACATCGGGACGTTAAACTGGGCTGATAATGCTGCCCCGCATCGACATCGGGACGTTAAACTGGGCTGATAATGCTGCCCCGCATCGGGACATCGGGACGTTAAACTGGACTGATAATGCTGCCCCGCATCGGGACAGCGGGACGTTAAACTGGACTGATAATGCTGCCCCGCATCGGGACATGGGGACGTTAAACTGGACTGATAATGCTGCCCCGCATCGGGACATCGGTACGTTAAACTGGGCTGATAATGCTGCCCCGCATCAGGACATCGGGACGTTAAACTGGACTGATAATGCTGCCCCGCATCGGGACATCGGGACGTTAAACTGGGCTGATAATGCTGCCCCGCATCGGGACATGGGGACGTTAAACTGGGCTGATAATGCTGCCCCGCATCGGGACATCGGGACGTTAAACTGGGCTGATAATGCTGCCCCGCATCGGGACATCGGGACGTTAAACTGGGCTGATAATGCTGCCCCGCATCGGGACATCGGGACGTTAAACTGGGCTGATAATGCTGCCCCGCATCGGGACATCGGGACGTTAAACTGGGCTGATAATGTTGCCCCGCATCGGGACATCGGTACGTTAAACTGGGCTGATAATGCTGCCCCGCATCGGGACATGGGGACGTTAAACTGGGCTGATAATGCTGCCCCGCATCGGGACATCGGGACGTTAAACTGGGCTGATAATGCTGCCCCGCATCGGGACATCGGGACGTTAAACTGGGCTGATAATGCTGCCCCGCATCGGGACATCGGGACGTTAAACTGGGCTGATAATGCTGCCCCGCATCGGGACATCGGGACGTTAAACTGGGCTGATAATGCTGCCCCGCATTGGGACATCGGGACATCGGGACGTTTAACTGGACCGGATCTGAACGCGCCGCTCACCAGCAGCTCCTGGAGAAAACGGTGAAACTCAGAGACGGAGCAGAGACGCCGACGTTACCACATGAAGCCGAGCCGCTCTCTCTCCTGCATCTGCCATGGTGCAGACAGACCGGTGACAGTGACTGGGGGAGTGGATAGCCCAGTGGCAGCGTCGTGGGCTTGGGCGCGGAGGACCCGGGTTCGATCCCCCAGACACGACCCCTGGGTGGACCACTGTGGACCCCTGAGCAAGGTCCTTAACCCCCCCACCAACTGCTCCCCGAGAGCAGCCCACTGCTCTCTGATACTCACAGTACAGAGATGGTGAAATGCAGAGCCCTAATTTCCCCGCGGGGATCTTACAAGTATATAAAAAGGAAAAGGAGGGGCTCCTCCCGACACGTGGCGGGGCGTCAAGTCGCTGGGAATCAAGCGTCTGGTTTCAGAAGTAGGGCTGGGTTAAACGATTATTTTTTAAACGATTAATCTATCGGTTCACTTTTTTTAGCTCGATTCGATTCGATTCGATTATCTCCTCATAAATTGACAGACAGCAATTTATATGTGCTGATATAGATATCTAAAATGTAAAACAGAGCATGAATAAAAAGGCAGTGGGAGCAGCAGCCTGTCATGGAGTTTTTCATGAACCAACAGAATGTAAAATTTATGTTGAAAAGACAGCGGACTGAAAAACAGGCTTTTAATTCTTTCATTTACATGAAAATAATAAAAAAAAAGTCATTATTGAAATAATATGATCATGTAACCTTGGAGGATTTAAGCTAAGACAGATATAATTTTCTAACAAAAGATAATGAAGATAAGTAAACATTCAGAGTTTAACATTATATTGAACATGGGTCTAGCTTCCAGAAAAAGTGCATCTTCATCTTTTTCTGTTAATGCTTAATACGGGTGCCAATCACTTGGAAATGAAATTAAAAATTATTAATTTATCCCAGAAGTGACGACACAATACTATAACCAACAGATGAAACACGAACATGAGGTTGAGACGTGACTTTAATTATATTCAGTCAGAGACGAGACAGCTCCCGGCATCAGCTGCAGTTCCACCCACGGCCAGCAGATGGAGCTCAGCATCAGCTGCAGTTCCACCCACGGCCAGCAGATGGAGCTCAGCATCAGCTGCAGTTCCACCCACGACCAGCAGATGGAGCTCGTGCTTCATGCTGACCGTCTCAAACAGGCCTGACGTGTCTGAAGACATGGCGTCCATCTCACGGAAGTGTCTCGTGTCTCATTAGGCTTCGGATTCGCCATCCCTAATATATAGTTATACCTTCAATAAACGAGTGTGGGCGTGCCTTTGATCAGGCAGCTCCCACTAGATCTCTGAGGTCCTCTTCGCAGTTGCTTTTAGAGGTTCCTCGAACCAAATGTGTTTCTCGAGGCGATAGAGCTTCTCAGTGATGGCCCCGAAACTGTGGAATGGGCTGCCGCTACATATTAGAAGTTCCCAGTCTGTCCAAGCCTTTAAAACTTTACTGAAAACATATTTCTTTGCTCTAGCTTTCAACTAGTCGAGATGGTTATTCATACTTTGTACTTTTTATTCTCTTGAGTATTTATTTTGGTCTCGTGTTCTATATCTTCTAATTTGGCCATTTTATTCATTTTTATCATTCTATATGTTCTAAGTACACCAGTGTTTTGTGCGTCCCTGTGTGTATGTGTGTATTTGTGTTTCTAGTTTTTACACATATGACCACACAATAGGTGTGAATGTGTTAGTATGTTTTGTGTAAATGTGCTGTCATCAGTGTCTGTGTTCTTTCATGTGTCTATTTGGATATCTTTTAAATCTCTGTGAAGCACTTTGTGCGACCACGGTCGTTGTAAGCGTGTTATACAAATAAACTGAACTTGAACTTGAACTTCACTGTCTTACACTTTGGAAACTTGGAAGAGCCACTCGCGGAGATCGCGCCGCCATCTTTGTTTTAGTCTGAAGTCGCATGGCGCCGCCATCTTTGTTTTGGTCTGACGACGCATCGGTACGCATATTTTGCGTCGACGTATTTTTTGCGTCGACGTAATTTCAGAAGTAAAAACACTTTACTGTCCGACATTCATGAAGTTGTCAGGAGTGAAGTTCTCACACAAAGATGAGTTTTTTCTGCTCCTGAAGTTAAAATCCAACCACTTCTGCAAGTCGGTTCGTCCAGTACAACAAATAAACTCCCACGCTGAACGCAACCACATATTTCCCAGCATGCCGTCCTCTAGAGCTTAAAACCTCTTTCCTCCTGAATGTGGATGAAACGTCTGTTAGCTGATGGCTGTTTGTCTCTGAGGAAATCTTCCTGCAGCTGCTAGTTTCTTCCTCAGAGAGTGTGTATAGGTTAGGATTCTCTAAGAGTTTCTGTTCCACAAAGACGGCGTCTGGCTACGATGCTGCACATGCGTGTTTGTGGCTTCCTGATTGGTGCAGCTCGTTACGAACACCAGTGTCAGTCAGTTATGTTACGGGAACTTGGCCTGAATATTCATAAATATATATATATATATATATATATATATATCGCTCACATATGCACAAATGAAGTAAAAAATGACTGAAATTAAGTTTGTATGAGGAAATAACACAGTAACATGTTTAAAAGCTCTTAAACGTCCATTTTTTATGATACGGCTCCTTTGAAGTTATAAACCACGCTGTATGCAAACCGACAACTGACGTTCCATCAGAGAAGATGCTCATGATGTAAACCACGGTTAGTCAGAGTTGATAACAGGTAGTTAATGCGGGTTAACATGACTTTACCTGGTTTAAAGTGAGGCAAGGAGTTGACACCTGGCCACGTGTCCTCAGACGGTGTTCCAAGGACCTAAACAGAGATAACGAGAAGGAAAAATGAGCGAGTTAAAAAAAAAAACAGAGCAATACGAGAACTTTTCAGACCTGCAGCATTTTACTTCTGTTTGATTCTAACAAATAAAAATCAGGACAAAAGACTCACTGAGCTGAAACTTTGAAGAGACGGTGAATAAATAAATCCTGTCTGTTCCGATGTCATTTCTTTCACTCGTTTTAGTTTTAATTCTTCTGTTTATGCACATTTTAATGTTTCTTATGCACATTGATGTTACAGTAAACCTGCCCTGCCTTCTTTAGGAATGATTATATTCTTTAAAATACACAGTTTGGTGTTACTCAATTTAAAATTTAAACAAATGATATCATTATTATTTTTTATTAAATATATAAATATAATATAACATGTAATAATATATACAATAAAAACATATTTGCAATTATTATTTTTCTCTTCTTATTTATTTTTTTTTATAAAATCTTGATTTTATTTTGATAAATACATTTTATATGTTTATCATATTATTTATAATTTAAAAATTAATCATAATACAAATAAAAATTATATATATATGATTAAAATACAAATAAATTTGACAAACATAAATATATTTATTTATATAATAAATATATAAATAATAATAAAATGATAAAATTTTATTTCAACATTTTTTTCTCATTTTAAATTTTCAAATTATACAATAATTAAATAATACAATATATAATAATATATAATATAATAAAAGTATTATATAATAATAATAATAATAAATTTGAAATAAGCGGGTCTGGGTTGGTCAGTCCATGTTTTTTGCATCTCCACAGATAAAAACTAGCACAGGTATCCTTATACCCGACCTGACCCGTCCTACTTTTTTAATACCCTTCCATAGGGGTACTGATCTCACCGATCCATCGTGCCATGGACGGGTTCAGTACAACCCGTCCATGGCACACAAACAAAACATATAAACAACACAGGATCCGTTGATTGGTTAAAAAAATATGTGTCTTCCTGCACGATCCAGCATAAAAACGAAGCAGGGCGACTCCTTTGTTTCTGTCACGTGGGTGATTTGGTTAAAAGGTGTTGCACTGCGATGATGTCACGTGATCACGGAGCCAGTTTGCTGTGGACACGTAACATGAAATCAATATAAACAAACCAAAACCCACCCGACCCGACCCAGACGGGACAAAACAGAGCCGCTTTATTCCTTTCAGTGTTTCTGACACCTCTGCACCGCTAACGCAGACACACTCTGGTATCTGGAACATCTGATTTCACCGCTTTTACTCTTTTTTAAATCTCTTATTCAGCTTCTCTTCATACAGGACGTCCCGCTGAGAGACACCGTCTCATTCACAAGTAAAACTAAACAAAAAACCTCATTTAGTTCCAGACAGTGACGATACTACAGCGATACTACAATGCAGTGTTTGGGGACCCCGAGGACAGGGACCCACGTTTGGGAGCCACTGATCTTTAGTATGAGTAAGTATGTGGATTTTGTTCCTCCTTTTTCCCACAGCCACTGAAATAAACACACATCCTCAGAGAGAAGAAGATCTGAGTGGAAGCTGCTGCTGATCTGCTGTAATAACACAGAATCACCACCAGGTGGAGGTGTTGGACCACAGTCACGACGACACCCTGGAACCATGATGGAAACCCTGCAGGCCAGTAAGGAAGCTGTGGAGGAACTTCACCGCTTCAGATAAATCCTGATCATCCCTGATCGATGCTCACGGATGCAGACGAGCAGCATCCTCATCCTCAGACCTCCTGTTACCGGGATGAAGAAGTGACACTTTCACCATGCTGACAGCTGACTGCAGGTAACTAACCCTAAACTGCTCCTCCAGACTGCAGATGAGCGGGGAAAACACTGACATGTGAGGACTTTCCATGTTAGCACATCAAAAATTCAGAGTCCCCAGTTAAGGGGGGGGGCTCTACAGGTAAAAACCCTGTTTTTTCATTACCTGGTCAATTTTTAGATTTTCATTTTTTTCCTCCTTCAACATGTTTTCTTTCAGACTCGCGTAAAAAACATCAGAAATCAACATTTAG